>JAVCKT010019902.1:0-24528 GCA_032273925.1 Rhynchotus rufescens | reverse complement strand
GATGCCGCCCTGTGCCCCGTGCTCTGGGTGTCCCTGCTGGAGCAGGAGGGTTGGACTAGATGATCTCTAGAGGTCCCTTCCAACCTCAACCATTCTGTGATTCAGTTGTATTTGTGGGGTGGAAACTTTCTTTGCTCCGTTAATCCTTGACAAATTTTGTTGCTGCTGTTAGAGTATTTTGTTCAGTTTCTCTATTCAGCCTGGTTCTGAGATGTGAGCAGCCTGTTTTACTCTACATCTGTACAGGAGGAAATTTTTCTCCTCCATCATGAGACACCTCTGCACATCAAGCCCCAAAGTAGTTTTTTGGCTGCCATATTGGATCGTAACATAAACCCACGACTAACTTGTCTTTTGTTGCTTTCTGGTTTTCCAGGCATTGCTGCTTCCCAGATTTCTCTTTTCGTTTGAATGTCTGTTTCTAATTATTTTCACCAGATGCGTTAACATTTTTTTAAAAGAGATTGAATCTTAATTTCCTGCCCATAATTCTAATCTTCTAAGGTCCCTTTTGAATTAATTCTTCATCCTCTGCAGTGTTTTTTAGGTGTTTGTAGCCAGAAATGACATAACAATATTTCCTATTTTGGTATCGTCTGTAGGCTCCTTTAACGTGATACTTATTGTCTCTTCCAGCTCATTAATGAAGATATTTAATGGTCTGGATTCAGCGCTGATCTCTATGGCATCTACTAGCTCTCCCTACCCCCTGCATCTTGACGTGCTGCCATTTCTCATTAGCTTTTGTTTATCATCCTTCAGCTTTTTTTGTTCTTTTCTTCAAATCTGTGTACGCTCATAGCTGACCCAATAAGTAAGTTTCTGTGAGTAGGATTTTATGGCAATACTTTCCCTTCGATTGAACCATCTCTCCAAAGAGTGAATGTTTAAAAATGCAAGGTAAATCTCAGCACACGGTGCCAACTTAGTAATAGTGTCCCTACCTTCTAGAGGAGGAAAAGTAATTTGGTAGGCTGCTGTAAGAAGATACAGATAAAACTAGGACTTGTGTTTAAATGCCTTGGCTTTCATTGTGTTCCGTATTGCTTGGTGTTTATTATGACTTGAAATATGTGGGAGAAGGAACTGGAACCACTGCATCTTGATTCCTCAGACTTTTTAAATGTTCAAATCCTACTTATTTATTTATTTTTACAGCATTGTTTCTATTATGAACTCTTTCCTATTTCCTCGGTGTAAGATGAGTTTCTCTGTGCAAGATGAGATTGCCAGTAGAGCTGCTCATGTTTATTCCTGTAGGAGCATAATTGGAGCTCAGAGTAAAGGGAGTTTTTATGCTTTGTGTCCCTTTGTGTCTCCTGCCCCGCAGACACACACAGTCTTTGCACCAAGCACTAATTTATCTTGGGCTCTTTTGTTGCTCTCTTCTCTGCCACCCTCTTCAGATTTAGTGTTTTCTTCAGCTGTTAATTAGCAGACATCTGTGGAACTGTTCCTTATACTTGTTATTCCTTGTATACTTGTTATTCCTTGTCGTTTTATCAAGTGTAATGCTTTTCCGGTTAGCCCTGCATTGCTGTGCTATTGCATGTGGCATGTGATGGGTTGCCGTGCCTCTTCTTCGGACTTGGTTCCACTGCACGTTTAGTCAAGAACCATGTGGTTCAGGAGCGAGTATTGCACCTACTTTGACAGGTTTCAGAAAGGAATCTGTTCTTCCAAAGAAGATACAACAACTTTGACTTCTCTTCTCTCTCTCTCTTTTCTTTTTTCTTCCTCCATCCTTGCTTCTATTGCCTTCTTCCATGGAGCAAACTGAAATGGTGGCAATTAGAGCTTTTAACTCCTCTAGGATGTTCTTCCTAGTAGCACTCAAAGAAGTTCATTTTCTTCTAGGCAGGCATCACATACCTGGAGGCCCTGCAGGCACCCTGTGAGAGCTCCTTCACGTTCTTCCCTCTGAAGAGAAGGGAACCCTCTTGGCTTTTATCAGAGTGGTGCCCCTCCTGACATCAGGCTTTTTAACGTAACGTTGCCTTTGCTGTGTTTGCCAGCGGAGTTCTGGCCTTAAACAATGGTCAGCAAATCCATCTTCTAAAGCCGGATTAACTGTACTTTCCTGCAGTGGAAACTGCTGTTTGGGTAAGAGAGAAGATTCCAAAATTCAGTTTTCCTCCAGATAGGCAAGCAAAGAAAGCTGAGCTATTCTACTACAGAAGGAGATGCTGGGAAGTGCTGGCCAAGGAAAGCAAATGTGTCAGTTGAACTGTTCAGGACACCTGAAATGTCCAAAGCCTGCCCTCATCTCCAGAAGATGTGTGTATGAGGAGAATGAGAAAGCAAGCTAGTTGGGAAGTGAAGAGAGAGGTAAACCTTGTCCGTTTGACATGGACCTTCTAAGAGCAGATGAAAAAGATGTTAGAGTTGTAAAGATCTCTGCTGCAGAATTGACTAGAGTATTCCTCAAATAAATGATCAGATGCTCATGGTTTCATTAAATGTAGGAATTACTGAAGCCAGGGCAAAATATTCTGATAGTTCGAAATTGTTCTGTAATACTTCTGGTGATCTCCTTTCACAGTTCCTCTGGGAAACAATTTCACAGCCTTATGCATCTCACTTATAGATTTCTTTTTCCTATCATTTTTACTTTAATTCTATTACTTCAGTTTCTTTTGCACAGTCTTGGTGCATTCCACTTTATGACTGCAATGGTCACATATTGGTACTGTATTTTCACACCCTTTCAATATCCCCTTAGCACTTTTTATTCTGCAAGAGACTTTTATAAGGTAGGATTAAAGGACCTAAAAGCTGATGCTGTTGTCATCTTGTTTTGGTTATGTCCTTTGTAGTCAGGAGGTGCCTCTAGGTATCATTGACGATCTTTTCTAAGCCACCAAAAGTAGAGTTAGGCTTTATAGACAAAGGAGAAGGAACCCAGGTCCATACGTTACTTGGTCTGGACCAAAATATTTGTTGTTTCCAGATGTTTCTGATTCAGAACTGAATGGGCTGTGACATTAATCATGCCCAATATTGTAGCAATTCAGGATTTTCCAAGCCTGCTGTTACTGTCATCCTTGCAGAACTGAATGGATGCTTCACTGTGTCTAGTTCTGCTACTGCGTTCTGGGTACGTGTGTAATTGGGGGAAGCAAGCTGGTTTCAGCTGATTGAATTCTATTGTCTTAAAAATAACACTAAATTTCTGTGTTTGAATGAAAGTGAGAAGATGCAACTAATAAGGTAGTGAAAAAGTCCCTTATGCGCTTGGTTCTTGGTGTCTGCAATAAAAGAGCCTCTGCAAAGACAGCTTGGTGCTGCCTGTGGACTTATATGGACTGCCTATGGATCGTAGGCAGTTATTTATGTATGTCTGTGGCTGACATTTATTTGAGGTAACTTCATCCCTATTTTGGGACTGTGAGAAAATTCTGCTATTTGCCGAATGCTCCCAGACCTGACAGAGGTGAGCAGCTAACATTGGGTAGTGGACTCTAAAAAGCTGAAGCAGCTGCCTGCAGAGGACGGAATTGCTACAAAAAGGGAGTAAGAGCTTCAATCCTTCATTATTCCTACTGGAATTAATTGGCAGCTCTGCCTTTGGAGAGGAAAAAAAAAGTGCCACCACGACTTAAAAGAAATATTTTCAGAGTCCTCTAAAAATTTTCTATTTCTAACAAAACAAGAGCTCCAGAGTTCAGTTTAGTGACTGTTCCTCTTTCTTAATCCTCTTTTGTAAGGCCAGCGTTTCAATGGGTCTGTGGCAAATGCAGGGCTGTTACATAATAGCTCGAGGGCCGCATGTGACCTGGTCTGCAAAATGAAGCTTTGTATGTACGTTTGCTATACTGATCTGATCTAATGAAGTGCTGTTGGGGGGAAAAACAAGCAGACCAGCAACTTGTTGTTTAGCAACCCCCCCCCGCCACCCCTCTCCCAAAAAAAAAGAGCCTCTTGGAAGAGGGAGCTGTGGAGATCTCAAGAGGATTATGTTCTTTTGCTTCTCATCCAGAGCTGACGTAACTGTTTTGCCAGCTGTTGGCCAAAATTTACAAAGATCCCAATTACCTTTTTTGGAAGGGGGTACATGGAGCGGGCAATTCACTCCTATAGGAGGTGGGTCGTTTATCGGAAGAACGTGCAGCCAGAGGGGATCCTTCAGGAGGAATCTGAGGAAACTGGGTGTTCTCTGCTGAAGTTAAGGTGGTGGCCAACGTTAGGTGTGATGCCTGCGTTTAGACTGACTTCCTCCTTTACAATGTAGAGGTTGTTTGCGTAATACTTACCTACCAAAGCTGCTTGGCTACTGGATCTTGCTACTGTTCCTTCTTGGGGGAACTGAAGTACATAGCTAAGATAATCTTTGGTTGCTTGTAACTTGTGCCAAGTCAGAGAGCAGGAAAGGGTAACAGGAGGTGTCAAGGTGGGCCAAGGAAGGTGAGCGTTAGCTCAGCAACTGCCAGTGCCTCTGCAGAGCTTCTGTGTGTCATTTATAGGTATTCTCTTGTTAAAATACCTCTGCTTCCTTTGCCTCTTGCATAAGTGAAATGATTTTTGATTACAGTGATTTCGTTAAAATGTCCAACTCTCCAGTATGGTGAAAACTTTTGGGAAAATGTTTTCCGTGCCCAAGCCCTGAGGTGCCCCCCTCTGTTCCTGCTGTAGAGGAATGTGCAGAAGTGTAAGTAGATATTGCTGCTTTGATTGTTGGCCCAGTTGCCTGAAGGGCAAGTGCCGACTTTTGTCTTGTTCCCGGATTCCCCTGACTTACTGGGCTTGAAACGTGAGCCAGGAGGGTTGTGTTCCAGCCCAGTGCATGCCTGGTTAGCTTTCTGTCTCGCACTCCCTATATTTAGCAAGAGCTCAACGTCAAAAATATAAGGCTCCCATTGAGGCTTCTCACACCAACTGCTCTCCTTCCGCTTGTCTTCGAGGGGTTTGGAGAAAATGTCTCCTGATCTTTATCCTTCCCGACCTGCTCCTGTTACAGAGGATAACGTCACCGGAGCTCTGAACGTGGGGAAATAAGCACGAGACACCAAGGGCAAACTACAACCCCATTGAAGTACTTGCAAAAATTGCTGAGGACTGCAGAGAGTCCCAGGTTTCATTTAACCTGTCCTCTTTATAGGAAGGATGCTGTTCATTCGGGATTAATTCTTCTGATATTGGCTGTATGTTGGAATTTTAGTGTACTTTTGAAGAAGGCTTTCTTTTAGTCATCTTCAAGGGGAGACGTGTTTGTGCTGTCTGAATAATAATGTGCTTTGCTTGTCCAAGTGTAAGCCAAGGGTAAATCATGATTTATAAAATGCATCATTATAATGACTAAAAGGTTGTTTATCCCAGAGATCATAAACCACATAAAGCATTAGATCCCCAAAGATCATAATTTGAAAGAGTTAAACCATTTCAATTTATATCTTAGTGCCACAGATGCAGGCTAGTGCATGTAAGGGTGTTGGTATTTGGGTATCCTTCAGCTTGGAGCAGCGTCTGGAGCCTGATAAAAACACCGGGAAGAAAGGGCTGGACGTGGCAACTCCGATGAGGTGGGAGGAACAGATTGAATACAAATCGCATAAAATCTGATATTGGTTGTAATTTTTGGAGACAGCAGCATGTTTGGCAGCATGGCAGATTAAGTTTGCAGATTTCTCAGTATTTTAAGCAATTCTGCCATGATTTTCCTGCTGCTTATTCCTGAGCTGTGCTTCTGTGCTGCTGTTGTGCAGCTAAGAAACCTCTTAATTTTACTCTTCTTTCACTTGTATTTCTCCAGAAATAATTTAATAAATATTATCCCCTAATTTAAGAACTAGTTGCCATGATGTTTATCCTTTCTTGTTGGTGAAGCTACCCTATGGTATGCTGGACCTGAGTAAGAAAGAGGTCAGTTGCTCTGTGATATTTACCTTTCTATTGAGGCAATGAGGCGTCATCCTGGTGGGCTCCAACAGCAAAGGATATTGGAGTTCTAAGTAGTTGGGAAAAGTACTTGGGGGCACTGAGCAAAATGGGAGAAAAAGTGCCTTGGAAAAGGTGATTCTAAACAGCAACCCTTGCTAAGTAGGGGTAGGCTCCGTAGAAGGTGGTTTGTCCTGAATTTCTTGTGCTGCCTGTTTGAAGGAACTTGTTTCTTTTTTCTTGTTTGTTTTGTTTTTCTCTCCTTCTGGAGGTTTGTGGTTCTTCTGAATTTCCTTGCGAAGATTTCTAATAGTCAGACGTATTAAATGAACGATGCATCCCTTTCCCTTGGGGATAACTGTGCTGGGCTACCTCCGACTCGCATCAGGCTTTCTCTGCTTACATTTGTCTTTGGCAGTGTGCATCCCCCAGCTATTTTCCTTTACATCAGCCTTTGCTCTGGCCATACCTGGCAAGTCCATTGAGCATCCGATCACCCTGTCCCTCTTGATTTGCATTTTCTTCTTTCTCCTCCTCGTTAACGTGTTTTCTTCCAGTTCCCATTCCTTTCAATACCAGTCGTAGATTTCTTCTTTAGTCCATATACTAATGCCTTAAAATATTCTTTTTCTCCAAATTCTCTTAAAGACACCCTGTAGCCAGGTGAAAGACAAGGCAACCGCTGCGGTTGACGCAGGGGGACTGGTTGGTTGGAAGCGCTTGCAGCCACCAGGGCAGTGTTGGCAGCAGGGCTGGCAGGAGCCTCTCTGAGCCGGTTTTGCTGCACAGTTTGTCGTGGATCTGTTCCTCAAAGGAGACGTGCAGCTGCGCTCAACATAAATCTTGGCTTAACTTGCTTAAGTGCTTGTCTTCGTTAGAGGGAATTCCGATGTTGAGAAAGCTTGTGGAACAATTACACACACAAAATTTTGCAGATACTGCTTTTTTTTAATTAGAAAAGGAAATAAGGAAATTAGGAGTTTTCTCGCTCTCTGTCTCTATTTTTTTTATTTTTCTTATGGTTTTGTGGTTGGCTTGTTACATTTTATGGCTCATCCCACATTTACTAAACATAACAAATGAGATCAGTAAGTCCACAAACAGAGTTCAGGAGGGTATATAACTACCACTCGGTACACATACCCTGCTGTAATTCTTTCCTTATGACTGTTGCTGCTTAATCTAGACTTTTAGATTTGCTTGAATTGCAGAAAGAAGGAATCCTGCAAAAGGAATTCAATCTTGGAGTTGCCCGAGGGCGCTGCTGATTGATAGGGCAATCATTTGTTTAACAGTGATATTGATTGTACTGTTTGTCTAGCTAAATTCGGGCAGAAGTTCAAGTGTGACCTTTTCCATTTTGAGCGGTGGGCTGTGACCTGTGTTCTCTCAAGGCAGAGATTTATGAACAGAGTATACGGGGTAAGACTATAAGTGCTTCATTTGCATGGGTGTGAAAAGTCAGAGTATTGCCCTGTATTTGGGAAACGGGAGAAGAAGGTGGAGAACTTGGAGAGCTCCTTTTGCTAAGGTTATGACTGAAGAGAATATTCTTATTCATTTATATTTGGACACTTGGACTGTGTGTTCTTGTGGTCATTTTTGATTGTATCCAGAAAGCACAGGGGCCAGAGAAGACCCCCCAGTTAGCAGTATGAAAGAAGTGACCGTTTTTTTTGCAATAGTGGATTTGTTCATACATCTGGTGTATACATGGAGAATAGCTGCATTTTATGCTTTTACTCACCCTTAAACAGAGGTATCGCTTCAAAATGTCTTTTGCTGTTTGTTCCTTTGCAGGTGTGGCGAGCAGCACCGAGTGCTCCTGTGGCCGCAATCACTTCACTTGTGCGGTCAGCGCGTTCGGCGAATGCACCTGCATCCCTGCGCAGTGGCAGTGCGATGGAGACAACGACTGTGGGGACCACAGCGATGAAGATGGCTGCAGTAAGAAAACTGTTGGGGATTTATGGTTGTGAAAGTTGAATGTCTTCACTTTTCTCTGCAGATGCTTCTTCATTTTACAGGACTCTTGAGTGGTTTCTGTGCTACTCGGTCTAACACTCTGTCCACTCACACAAGGCACAGTGAAAGCCCCTCTGTGCCTTTGGCAGCTTTTAAAAACACATAAGGAGAGTGTGTGTTTTAGAGGGAGGAGTTTTTTCCCTCCCTTGTGAAAGTGGTATCTGCACACCTGGATGTGTAGCTCTGCTACAGGTAATAATAGAATAACTAAGTAATGTGAAGTATTCAGTATGAGTCAGTTCAGGACTGTTGGTGTGTTCCCTCTTAATGAGCACTCTGGTTTCTGTTCTCCCCTGCAAAAGGGAAGGAGGGCGAGCACTCTAGTCAACATTCCTCTTTGGATCTGCTGGGCTGAGTGGACCTCTGGTCTTGCACAGAAAAGCTATTGGTATGGTATATTCCTAATTCATTTGGGAAATGTGACCCATGTAGATTAAATTGAAGCTGTACAGACAAGGGAGTAGTGATGAACTGTGATAAACCTGCTACCTCTCCCTGTGACTGCAGGGTGGGATGTATATAAGGCAGACACAGACAACCAAGTGAGCCAGAATGTAGGAACTGGGTTCAACTTGTGCCTTCATTTAATTTCTTTTTCCAATGAGCCTGAAGTGAGGGGAACTTTCTTGAAAGCAGTAGGTTGGAGTGGGAATGTTTAGACTTCTTACTTGGAATATTACTTGTAATTTAGGCCTCTGCAATTTAGAGAGGCAAACTAGAGTGTAGAGGAGGACAGGAGAACTGGCACGATGAGAGGAGAGATAGAAAGAGCTAAATTTATCCAGAGTAGAAAAATGACTCATGGGGAGGGACTGGAATATGAACTGCAATTTTAAAGACTGCAGTGTAGTAGGTAAATACAACTTAAAGATTTTTTTTCAGCTGACAGCCAGAAGTGTTCCAAGTAAAATACAGTAGGGAGGGGGGGAAAAAAAGGAAAAATGAAAGCTAAGTAATAGGGCTAATGACTTTTAAAGAAATATCGAATGCCTAGTTTCAGTGCACACATGGAAAACCGCAGTGAAGGGCCCCTAAGAACTCTTACTCCACTGAAGCTGCTGAATCTCAGAGTAGGTGCTCAATGAGTCCTGCTGTACGATCCTGTTAGCTTGTAAGGGTTGCTCTACAGAGTAGGCTCCTGATGGATGTCTCTCTATTTATTTCCTCCCAAGCCAGATCATGATGGACATGACACACTTGGCTAGAGCAGATCATGCGCTAAATCTCCTTTTGGCTTGGCATACCATGCTTTGGATGGGATGAGACACCTCTGAAAAACAGCTCAAACTTGAATCAGTTCGAGCTTCTCATGAAACAGCATTGCAAATGGCATACAAGAAGGCTCAGTTCATGGGTTTTTTCCTTCCTTTCATGGCCATGTTATTGCAACACGCTCTATAGAGTTCTAGTTGAATAGAGATTTTGGCTTTATTTGTTTGGACATAATATAATTTATGCTTATTAACTTATACTGGATCTGAAATTGGTGAATTCTCTGATTCTTATCGACACAAATATTGAGCTAAAGTGCCTAGATTTTTATGAGCTCATCCTGCAGTCCCCAGAAGCACTAGAGGCCCAGTAAAGATTAGTGGGATTCCTCAAAAACTAAGAGGCCATTTTTCATGCTGGGGTGAGCCAGGTGCTTTGTTTCTGACTCATGAAATGTAGTTCATGCAGTCACTTCTGTGGACCTTTCTGAGAAGGTAAAGCAGTCAGTAGTGTTTTTCAGCAGTTGTAAGTACAACTCTGAGTTTTAGTGGTAGATGCTAGAATATCATCAAGTAGGTGTCTCTGGTCAGGAGAATGAGCATACGTGATTGCAAGGGATCTCACATTTCCATTGGTCTTCTGCAGGCTAGTCTTATACTTACAGGAATACAAGAATTTACAGCAATTTGTTTTTTCCTCTGTGACTGCTTAGATTTTCCAGAGAAATAAAGCTGTGGCCAGGCTTATTTTCAGCTCTGCTTTGCCCTTGATATATCATGTATACTGGTAATACATGTATACTGGTAATAAAGGCAAGAATGAGTTCCAGAGTTCTGTGTACCTCAGTTGTGTGTACTTCCTTAGGAAAGGGATTTGGGGATGGGAGAGCTTTGACCTGCTGAACTATTAAAGGACGGTAGAGAAGCCCCATGGCGTAGGAAATGTGAATATTTAGCAATTTAAGATAGAATCTTTTATCTGTGTGTAAGCAGCAGTGCATTTATGTTTCGCTGGTTGATTGTAGTTTAATAAATTTTACATTAGTGCAGTTTGCAAGCCTTGAACTGCTTATTTGTTTCAGTAAAGAATGGGAGAAGACTTGAAGTCGCCACAAGAAAGCAAGATAATAGGCAATGAGAGGGGTTGTGTCAACCAAAAACAGGAGCAGAGATGGGAAAACTTTTATTCCTTTTGAGAGATATTTTCAGTTTTGAGCTAAAATATCAGATTATTTAGTCATCTTTGAGAATTTGAATCAATTACACTGAGTTTGTTCCGAGTGTTACCTTTCCTCTTCACCCTAGTCTCACCAAATTCCCTATGGAGGTCAACTTCCATGGGAGTTTCCTACTGGCTTCGGGAGATACCTGCCGCTGCTTAGCTGGCTGCAAGAGGATTTGTTGATCCTGCCGATTTGAAGCCCTGCTGCGATGGGAGCCGGTTATTCCGTGACATGTTTGTTTCCTGCTCCGGCTCGTGTTTCCACGGCAGAATGCTGCAGTAGTGAGAGCAGTGAGCAACCTCGCAGCTGTCACGCCGGCTCCATGGGCTTTCTCGGGTGTCAGCCCTTGGCTCGCTCGCACGGTCTGGCTTGGCAGCCCTTGCTGCACAGAGTAGCTCAGCTGCCCTCCTGCCTTGTGCCAGGAGAAACAACTTTGGATGGTCCCTCATGAAAGCTGCGCGTAAGCAGAGGAATCGTTTTCATTCTCTGCTCCCTCATGAAGTCCAGCGCAGTGTAAACGAGTCTTACTTCCTGTGGAGAGCTCAGCAAACTTGGCCTGAGGACTGATAAGTAATACTGGCTCTCCTAAGATATGCTCTATCTCTTCCTAACTCTGCCCTGAGCTTTCAGCTTGTCAATTTGTAGAACCCTGGGACAGGGATTTGCTTGTTGAGCTCCATGGACTGTTTATTTAAGGGCCTGGAGAAAGTTACTCCTTTTATCTTAAACCTACTGGAAGTGACCTGCACTTCCCATTTCACTGGGAGCTTTAAGTAGCTCCTGTTCAGTTATTCAGGCCCTGGAGATGGTTTCTTCAATGCCAGGAGGAGGGATGTGAGTATAGTTACTAAGCTGATTTGTCCCAGACCACAAATTTTCAGGTGATTCTGTGATAAAAATCTTATGAGTATTTTGTTAAAAATTGATGGAAGCCTTAAAAGAATTACTCTCCTCCTCTCTCTTCCTTTCACATCATCTCCAGTCTTATCTCAGACATGAGAGTCCAGGTGAACCTTTACTTCCAACCATTCTAGTCTGACTACTTACCCTGGTAAGAAGGAACTCTCAGTTTATGTTTTTTCTTGAAAGGCTACCAGTTTCCTGTCTGCTGATCCTTGTGAGTAAAGGTTATCCCATTACACTGGTATTTTATTTGACTTGGAGTGTGCGTGTGTTTCCTGTAGAAAGCATCACAACTGATGCATTGCCCCCCGCAGGTGTAGCCTTCGTGATCCAGGGGCTCTCAAGGAGTTGGGTGCAGATACCCTGGAGTAGCTGCTTAATTTTGCCAGCAACATGCTGCTGTCCAGTAGTGCTATTGGAGATGGGATTTTCTGTAATTCTGGAAGTAGATTTTCCAGAGTACAGTCGGTGAGTGTCTCCTGCTTCTTCTCAAGGCTGGACTGATGTCCCCTGTTCTTGCCTCTGGAACTTCTGTCTGCTGTGCTGGGGATCTTGGCAGAAACAGATCTGTGTGTGTGTGTGTGTGTGTGTATGTGTGTGTGTGTGTGTACCTGTAGCTATATGTGGATGTGAGAAACTTCAGCTGAAGAGTGGCACAATGAGATGTTTCTGTGATGCTTGGAGACAGTCTGTAGTTATTTCTAATATTGATAGCGTGAAGATCTTTTTTAGTTTCTCTTTGTTCTTAAATTAGTTTCTTATTCTTCACATAACTGAGAGGGTGTCTAGGTAAACAAAGAGTGCTGTTCAAGCTGATGTGCTCTGAACTCTGGACGCTGGTCACTCAGTGTCCTTGAGTACAAAGCAACCTGGTGCTGGCAGGTGGCAGGGCTGACATGTTCAAGGGACAGGGGGATGTGATTCACTCTGCATTCCACCTTATAAACTTCCCCTTGCCCTTTCTCTTCCCACCCCCGCTTCTGTCTGGCCATAAAAGAGCTCCCTGTGTAATAGGAGTTGGGAGAGGGGGAGGAATAGCAGGCCTACGATAGACCTAGCTTTGCTGAAACCTTGGAGGATGTCCAGCATGACCATGCTGAGGGATGAGCTCAGGGAAATGGTTGGAAGTTCAAAGGCCTTTTTGTGTCGCTTGCTGTCAGTTGACAAATGTGCTCTCTTGGGCTGCCCAGTGAGATCTTCCTGCAGACCTCCCCTTCCTTGCACTTGTTCCCCATCCCCTGACTCGGCTCTGCTGCAGAGCTGGATTTTCCTGCTGCCCTTCTCTGCATTCGGCTGATTTCAGCTGTGTCCCGGGCCTGGCCTCTGCTCATCTCTTTCAGGAACGCATTGCGTTTCTCCACAGATGTGGAAATCAGGCTGGAATTGAGTGGGAAAGGAGGTTGAGGTTTAACTGTGTTCCCTAATCCTGCTATGAGCAGTGGCAAGAACCACATTGAGAGTGCAGTCTGTGATTACTTTCTCATCAGTGGAAGCACTGCCTGTGAAGGACCTGTAGCTTTCCTAGGGCAGAAAATGCATATCCTTAATTTTATACAAGGGAAAAATGGAGCTAGAGAGATAGGGCTGTGCAAGACTCAATAGCCAAAGCTGAGAAGAGAACATCAGGGATCTGTCTGCCAGTTAACACAGCTTGTCCAGATGGGTCTTGCTCCCTCTCTAACAGCAAGAGCCTGACAGAAGTTCTTACTGCTGACTGTGCTGTCAGGTGCCCTCCTCCTGACCAGAGCAGGACGAGCATGGAACTGTGGCTTTCAAAAATAGGAATAGCAGTAAAATGCATTGTCAAATTGTATAGCTCTTCCATGATGTTGTGGCAAAGTGGTGGAGGTAGCTGAATCTTACACCATGTGTTTTCCTAAGTGGGACCTTTCAACTTTTGAATTTCCTCTTAACTTCTGTATTTCCAAACAGATTGTTTGGACATATTTATAACAGCACTAAGTGTTAACCCCGGACTAGTGTTATGCCCTCAGCTTTAACTCCCTCTGAGTATAACTCATCAAACTATGAAGTGATAAATAGCCAACAGAAAAGCTGAGTAATATTAATAATCTGGGCACAAAGGGCTTCAGTGAAACCAAATCCTGACTCCTTCAGAGCTAGAAGGAATTGCTGGGATGTTTCAGTGTAGACAGTTTACTCCTTAATGGCAAGAAGGGATTATGGATTAGGAGTGGGAAGAGGAGGTTAGAGAGAAACTTCACTGGTATGAAAACTGTTCCTGGAATCTCTTGCATTTTCCTTCAAAGCATCTGTTTCTGAGCATTATTAGATTCAGATTAGTGATTTACGAGGATCACTGGCCTGATCTCATTGGCAGTTCATATACTCTGTGAAATTTCAGGCTTCATTCATTATTTTTTTTGTCTTAGGTTGGATTTGCGGGTGTTTTTTGTTTTTGTTTTTTCTCTAAAGGAGAGCTCCTGTTGAGGGGGATTTATCTTCCCCCCTGGTGTTGTCTGGGCTGGCACACACTTGCTGTCTGCAGGGCTGGGAATTAGGTCCTCCTTTGTACGTGGCACTTTGTGCCCTGCTCTCTTCACCCTGCGCTCCCCTCCCCTGCTCTTGAAGCTCCATTTTTCATATTTAGGGAGAGTATGAAATTGGCTGAACTGCTCCCTGGAGGGGTGGAATTTCATTTTGTGCTGTTACCTCATGAAGAGATGCAGGAGCTCAATGGGATAATGGTGTCAGCTCTGAAGCAGCGCTAATGTCCTAACCCTCCGGGAGCCGCAAGAATTCTCCCCTGGAGAGTCCGCATGCAAATTCCCTTCCAGGCGGCTCCTGTGCAGCCCTTTGGTGATTAGTCACGCTGGGACTGGGGAGAACGGGCAGAAAAGCACATGCTGGGGGGATGGTCTTAGTCCTGAAGCTGCAGCTGAGGCCGGGAAGAGTTTGCTCCGTGTGCGACGTAGGGAAGTTGCACTTGGGGCGGGACGGCTCATGTGAGAGACTGATGCTCTGAATCCAAAAATCGATTGTTGTTTTGCTTGGAAGCGCTCTGGGAACTGGAGTATTTTTCCCTTATGTGTGCCCTGGAGAAGAAGGGGAAGGTCCTTCTCTCCGTTTCAATGTGGCTGAACTGGGATGCCAAGAGAAAACTTGATGCTAACAAATGGCACTTGCAAGAGCTGGGTGCTGTCAGATCTGTGGGACACAAAAACAGATCTATGTGCCCCTCTCTTCTTTATTCCTGTCTATCCAGACATATGTCTGCATGGGCCATCTTGGAGGTGATAGGGAGGTCTTTTTCCCAAGAACCGGTGCCAGATTGGATATGTTGTGGTCCAGTGCAGCATTCAGCACTGCGTGCAGTGCCCTTCTGTCTCATCACCAAAAAGATGGTATTTCTCTGCTTTGCGGGATGCTTTTACTTCATTGTTTTCCTCATATCCCCTCCAAAGGATATATAAAGTCAAAGCAGCACAGTTGTCACTTGCCCTGGGTGATCTCAGCTGTACAGAAATACTTCACCCAGCAAACAGTGAGAGACATTATTGCAAGAAACTGCTAAGAAGATAATCCCAAATTGTTATTAGGAAGAGGAAGAGAGTACATCTGTTAGAGCAGGTCTGGGCTTACCTGCTCTGGTATGTTCTCAGGATGGGAGGCTGTGAGGGCAGGCCCTTTACCGCAGCTCCTGCAGCATTTCTTGCCCAGAGCGACTCCGCATCGCCCCCTCCGTGCTGCTTTCCCCCCTTGCAGGGCAGGGGAGCTGTGGTGCCACTCCACTGCCAGCAGCTCCTGTGTTGGCCAATGTCCCCTGTCCCCTTTCCCTGCCCCTTCTGGAGGCCTGCAGCAGGGTGTGGGTTGCTGTGCCCATACCTGGGGCATAGCTAACTGCCCTGGGCAGTGAATTTCTGCCTCCGAGCTCGCCTTCCGTGTGCCTCAGTCACCCACGCCGAGAGGGAGCCCTTGCTGAAGCGTGTGCTGTGGCATGTGCCCTGCAAAGCGCTGCACCCACACCCGTTGCTCCTCACAGCTCCTCACTTGCACGCTCGGTAAGAGCAGTGCAAGCAGCACTTGCACACTGGGCAGACCACAGTGGGAAGCACATGGCAAAGGATTGAGGATGTATTTTTGCTTATTATAAAGGCAAGTCCCGTTATGGGAGGATAACAGGCTGGGAAGGAACTCAGTGGGGAATTGTGGCTGCTGCTTTGTGGTGGAAAGGTCAGTGCTTCTCTCAGGGGAAGAGACTGCCAGGCTGCTGACCTATCTTGCTCCCCCCAAGCGTGGCTTTTCCTGATGACTCAAAATTTCACATCTTTGTTTCTTAGAGGTGTAGCTCCCCTCCTTTGGGAGGGAAGGGACTTCCCTCGCAGGAAGGAAGCTGGTGCAGCTCTGAGTGAGGTATTTCTTTGCTGTTGCAGTGCTGCCCACTTGCTCCCCCTTGGACTTCCACTGCGACAACGGGAAGTGCATCCGCCGCTCGTGGGTCTGCGACGGAGACAACGACTGCGAGGACGATTCTGATGAGCAGGATTGCCGTAAGTCCTCTCTAGCGGCGGGTGGAGAGACTGGTGCCTGCCATGGCTGGGGAATGTTAACCCTTTGCCATAGGAATGTGCAAATTTATCTGTTTATTTGGTCCTTTCACTGTACGTGCTGTATGGTGCCTCTGGCAGGGGCGACTGCCTGATGCCTCAAAGCAGGGGGACCCTCCTCCCTTGGCACCTGGCTTTGCTCCGCAGCTCTGAGGCCCTCAGATGGAGGCCTCTCCATCCAGCTGCAGAACAGTTTATACCCTGCAGCCTGGTAGTTAATGTCCCATGAAGCACTTTCCCAAGCTGTTCGTGTGCACTCCTGCCTGTGGAAACGCCTAACCCCTTCCAACCAAACTGCCTGTCTGGCTGACTTCCTGTGGCTTCAGGTTCCACTGTCTGCTGTGCTGCGCAGAGCTCTCCCAGCATCCTTGCCCTTCGGACAGAGCTCCCTGTGGAGCGGTGCCTGCATAGGGATGGGCTAGCCCGAAAGCTGAAGGTCTGCAGTGATGTGAGGCCCAATTCCAAACACCTGCCCTGGCAGGCCACCGGTTGTGAACACACCTGTGACTACTGTGTTGCCTGTAAAGCTGGCTAAAACAGAGAGGGTTCTGCCTGTGCTGTTTGAGCTCAGCCCCATCGTGCCCCTTTGTGCTGAGGATAAGGGTTACTTGTGGTTGGCTTTCATTAGCAAAGGGTGTTCAAGGATACAACTTCCTTTTCTTGCAACAAATCAGCCTGTGTGTCCATGGCAGCACGTGCCAGAGAGCCAGATTGTTATGTAGCACTTGAGCTTCAGCTTCTCTGAGGCTGCACTGGTTGCTAGGGCTGGCAGCAAACTGCAGTTAGGAGCATTTGCTGTTTGCTGTTTGGCGGAGGTGACTGCAGCTCCTTAACAGGCCTTGCTCTGCAGCCCTTGAATTCTGCCAAAGGTGTGTGCATGATACCCCGGACTGGCCCTGATAGAGGAGCCATGTCTCAAGAAAAGCAAAAATAAAGCTTTGGTCAGTAAAGTATTATGTCTTGTCTTGCCTGTGGCTTACTCTCCATGGTTGTGTCCCTGCAGCACCGCGGGAGTGTGAGGAAGACGAATTCTCGTGTCAGAATGGATACTGCATCCGCAGCTTGTGGCATTGCGATGGTGATAATGACTGTGGTGACAACAGTGACGAACAGTGTGGTGAGTAAGGTGGCCCTGCCGGTGCCCTGCAGGCAGCGTCAGCCCCCTGCCCTGTCAGCCGGTACAAAGGGGCTGCACAGACTCCTACCTGGACAGTTTTGTGATGCCTTTTAGCAGAGTGAGGGCTCACAGCTGGCCTGTCTGGGCTGGCCTTGTGGGATGTTCCCTTCCATGGGCAGCTGCTTGTGATCTGAGGCTGTGGCTCAGCTACCTCAAAAAAATCACTTGAGACTTATTACTGCTTTACATGGCAATGTGAATTCCCATGGATTCCTTCTGAATCCATCACTCTGTGCCATCTAAATGAACACTGATAGGTTTGCCCAGGTACTGCATGACATGGACATGCTAAATTAAATGAGCTGTCTTGTTTGCGGGTTCCCAAGGAGCCTCAGAAGTTTGGGGTGGTAACTTCCTGGGTGAAAAGACAGAAGTCAAGGCTTGGTGTGCATTGTGTCTCTGCAGATATGAGAAAGTGCTCCGAGAAGGAGTTCCGCTGCAGTGACGGTAGCTGCATCGCTGAGCACTGGTTCTGTGATGGTGACACGGACTGCAAGGACGGCTCGGATGAAGAGAACTGCCGTAAGTGCTCTCTGTGCTGTGTAACCACAGGAAACAGCCCTTTGGACTCGCTACTGTCTTGGTATTTGGCATGTTTTCTGCAGAAGGGATCAGAAGTGGGTTAGTCCTGCCTGTGCTGGCAGCTCTGCTATCTTCTCCTGTCTGAGAGGGCACAAGAGGAGCATGTGTCTCTTGTGCTACCTCATGGGAACACCTGGACTGCTCCTATCTGCTTCCCTATTCCTTCCCAAGGTAGTGTGACCTCGAGCCAAAGCCAGGGCCTTACACTTTAGTGAATACAGCTCTGTGCTAAACCCTGGGAGCTGGAGGGTCTGGGGGAAGAGAAGATGACTCCCTTCTGCATCACCTTGTCTTATTCCTGCTGGAAGTTCTTGGGGAGCTCTGCCTGCTGGCAGCATCCTCGAGTTGGCTGCATGTGCCCAGCTCCCACTGCAAAGGCTGCCTGCCGTGCCAGCCTCTCCGCTCGGATGCGCTTCTCAGGGCTCAGCCCAGTGAGGACCAGTAGGACGAGTGAGCTGGAAGCTGGTTTGGCTGATGGAGATGGGAGCAGGAGGTGCTGTGAGAGCCCCCGGCGGTTTGATTTGTGCCCCACCTTGGCAGCCTTGCAGCAAGGGGGCCAGGAGCCTGGGATGTCCCTGGGAACTGACCCAGCCTCCCTCCCCTTTCCGCGAGCAACAGTGCGTGTCTGTGGAAGTTGCAGCGGCCCCTTCCCCCACGCTGCTCTCCAAGGCATTTTGCAGGATTTGTTCTAGATAGCAGGAAACTTCAAAAGGCTCCGGGAGGGGGATCGGGGCGTCAGCTCCTGAAGGGCAGGGGGAGTGGATGCATGGGGGAGTTGTCTTTTATCTCTCCAGATAATGAGAACTGGCAGGGAGCCAAAGGCTGCAAACGTTTCTAAGCCAGGAAAGGGCTCTGGGAGCAGGCAGCCTCGCTCCCTCTGCTCTCCTCCTCTCTCCTTTCTCTTTCCCTTGCCTGCCACTTCCCTGCAGGCCATGAATAGGCCTGGGAGAAGGGAGGGGAGATGTTTCAACCTTGTCCATAGGTGGTGTGGAGATAGCTAGAATTGGTGCCCCTGTCTCTACCCCTCCCTCTGGAATGCTGCTCAGATCCTGACTAGCTATTTTTTTCTACTCTGTCAGGTATTTTAAGTATAGACGCTTTGTTAGGAAGCCCTCTCTCATTTTGCCATTTTCCATGTGATTGCCATCCTTATCTCCAGTCCTTTTTGCCCTTCTAGGACAAGGGACTACATGCAGGTCCTTTTGTTAGTAGCAGTGGTGTTTGTTTTGTTTTTGCAGTTGAATAACACTAAAAGGCCCAGTAATGTGTGCCTCACCCAAGGAATCTGTAAGGTGTGCTTGGGTCTTCTGCAGAAGAAAATGAAGTCAGTGACTTAAATTGTCCTTCAGTATCTGCCCCTGCATGTGACTGAACAGGAGCTCTGTGCTGCTTGTCCGCTGCCTCTGCCACTGCTTGAGGTCGGATGCAGGCAGGGTTCGTGTCCCAGGCTCTATCAGTCTCTCTTTTTTTTTTTTTTCCTTTTTCCTTTCCTTCTTTATTTATTATTGGAGCTCCTCGGCTGAAGGCAGAGTGTCTATCCCTGAAAATAACCACATGTTCTCTGCACAGTATGAGAAGAGATGGCAGCTTCTGTCACATGAGGCTTGCATGGTTTTCGTTGCTTTCCACTAGTGTGCTGCTGAAGAGAGAACAGAGGGGAAACCCTTGACTGGATTTGCTGGCCTCTGCCCAGGGTCACCTTTCTGGCAGTGCTCCTTACTGATAAGACACAGTTTATTTTGGTGACATCTGGAAAGGAAAGGGAAGGGTAAAATCTCAAAGATCAAGTACAAACCTGGGCACCTTGGTGCTCATTTCCTTTGCTTTTCAAGTGTTTATTTTTATTATAGTTTTAAAGGAATTGTTCCTTTATATTTCCATATTTTGACCTTGCATATTCTGACATATCTGAGTGTCTCCTGAGCTACACCAAAAATAGCTTTATTTTTTCCTTTTCTTTTAATCTCCCTTTTGAAGTTCAATAAACAACTTAAAATCTTTCCAGAGGGCATGAAGCTGTGGTACCTTTAATGTAAGATGGAAGAAAGTGACATTCCTGGATCCTTTTCTTGCTTTACCATCACCTTCTTTCTGCACAGTTGCTCTCTCCTCCACTCTTTAATGGCTCTCAGAAAGTTTGTAGAGTGGCATCATATGCAAGGGCTTTTTGTTTGCTTATTTTTGTGGGTTGACTGAACAGCTGCCTTGATACACAAGTTTAAACTGCCCCCCAGCTAAGCACAAACAACATTCCGGTTTCTCTCTGTAATACAAGTAATACAGACATATGGAGCAGTATTTAGTAATCTTGACTGTTTTTGCAGTGAGTGCTTGCTAGTCCGTTGCTAGAGTGAAGAAGGTAACATCTAAACTAGACTGTGCTCTGTCAGCTCAGTTTTGTTTCCTGTCGTTCCTTTGCTAGCGTCGGATGTTCCAGCTGCCACATGCAGCTTGGAGGAGTTCCAGTGTGCGTATGGACGCTGCATCTTGGACATCTACCACTGTGATGGGGATGATGACTGTGGGGACTGGTCTGATGAATCTGATTGCTGTGAGTACAGGGTGACATGCTGGCCCAAGCACCTCACTTGCAAATTTAGATGGATCTGGCACTGGTTTGGGGGAGGGTTACTGTATAGACAGTGACACACAAACTGGCTCTTCCATTTCTTTATTTTCTAATACAGGGATGTGGGAGTGTTGGTGAGAGATTCTGTGTAGTCAGGACACTCATATACAAGAACTGAAACCATTTCCAAGAGGGGCTTATGTAGGACCAAGTTCCATGACAGCAAATCCCAAGGGGGGCACTGAGGGATTTGAGGGATGTTCCATTCTGAATTTACTCTTTGTGTTCTTTACCATCTCTGCAGCATCTCACCAGCCGTGTCGCTCCGGGGAGTTCATGTGCAACAGTGGCTTGTGCATTAATGCTGGCTGGAGGTGCGATGGAGACTTCGACTGTGACGACCAGTCAGATGAGAGAAACTGCAGTGAGTGCTGGGGACTGGTGGGAGCGTCCGGCTTCTGTAGACACACGGCTGTGTGTGGGAGCGTTGACTTTGGAGCGGGTCTCTTCTGATCCTCCTTGTTCATGTAGCTGTGTCCTTTTGGTCCCTCAGCTACATCTATGTGCACTGCTGACCAGTTCCGCTGTAAATCAGGGCGCTGTGTCCGTCTGTCCTGGCGTTGTGATGGGGAAGATGACTGCGCAGACAACAGTGATGAGGAGAACTGTGAGAACACAGGTTTGGCCTGCTGCACTGCTGCTTTTAGCTAATGATTCCAGCTTGGAGGTAATAGGTAGTAGAGACTCCTGCATGACTCAACTGAGTTAAGCCTCAACTTTCCATGTTTCCCAGTGCACAGGATCTGTAGCCTGTTGTCCACACTTGCAGGCAGGTCAAGATCTGTATGCTTAAACTAACTTAAATAGTAGTTAATAGTTAATAAATAGTAGATCCCTGCATCTTCCTAATCTGTCTCCACCAAATGACTGTTCTGTCACCACATAAGTCTGAGACAATTCCATTCAGACTTTGAAACACTAACAGTGTGTCTGAAATTGTTACCTATGTCTAATGAACTGAGTTTAACTTGTACCCTCCCAAAAAACTGGGATAGCTTTAGTGCTGCCACCTGAAGTTGCCAAGTGATTCTTCAAGGGAATAGAATCAAAAAGGACATTTAATAACAGCGAAAGAGCCTTTGTTTTAAACAAAGGGAGCCAGCCACCTTCAGGCATTTGCTCAGGAGTCTTTCCTCTTCTTTCTAGCAATCATCTTGCATATAGCCAGCCCTTTGTAGGTAGGTAAAGAGAAGGGTTTCAACATATCCTAGTGTTGTGATAACCCTCAGGGAATGTCTGGAGTTTTCTATTTCCCTTAGCTCCTCCAAGATGTCTGAAGACCTTACTGAGGCAAGTGTGTACTGGTTAGTGAGTTCCTCCTGTTGAGTAGAGCCCAGGTACTCATACTAACAATTCTAGATCATTGCATTTTAGTTGGTTTAAATGTGACAAAAGAGATTTGTAAAACTGTGTCCATTGTTTGGGCCTGTTGGATGGGATAGTGACTGTTGCACAAAGATAGACGAGCTCAGAGGTCCTGGAGAGGCACACTTTGTAGTAATTTGAGAGCTGCTGCTCTAGATCTGTCAGCTGTCACGAGCACCATGTGCAGGAGTGCTGATCCTGAAAAGAGCAATTGCACTAACAGGCAGGGTGATAACCCTGTTGTCCTCGTCCTGTTAAACAAGGTATTGAAAACAAACATTGAGGAAGAGCTGCAGCCCAGAGACCAAATCAAACATGCAGGCACCCTGAAATTTGGGGGGGGAAAAAAAAAAAAAAAAAAGAACCGGGGGAAAAACAGTGGGTGAAAGGTAGCTGAGAGTTTCCAGACTTAGCAGAATGTGTCCTGGCTCATCTACTGAGAAGCAGTGCACTGGATCAGTGTCTGTAGCAAGGGTTTAATAACCTTTGTCATCTCTGATATTTTTATCATGTGCAGTGATAAAATTCCTGGGGCAGGAGGAAATCAGCTCAAGTAAGGATATTTATGGTCATTATGACAAATGAGATTTAATTTCGGGATCCTTCATGTAAACCACTTATCTACTCTGAAAAGTAAATTTCATGTGATTTGTTTTTGTTTCCAGTTGACAGTCTGTTGGTTCTTACTGTTTCACTTAATCCAACAACTGCCTTTTTCTCTGCCGCTTACAGACCCTCTGCCAATCTGTTTTTTTGTTTGGTTGTTGCTGTTATTTTTCATGTGTGTGTGATAGCTGTGTTGCTGTGTTGTGTTCCTAGGATTATCAGTGTGTGATAATTTAGAAACCACTAAACAGTGATTTCTGTACAGTTATCGCTGAAGAAACACATTGGCAAAGTCCCTACAAACAGCATTACTTTACCTACAAGAATACTCTGCAGAGTCTCTCTGCTAACAGCAGAATTTGAAGTGTGTAGCTCATGTGTGAAATCCTGTGCCTGAGCTCAGATTTCAAGGATGCATATAAATCCCTTTCCAAGTCCGTCACAGTGCAGTTAGGATTGGACAAGACACTCATTCCTAGGCAGGTTTAAGATGAATAGCCACGCTGGGGTGGCATCTGAGATGATTAAAGTCAGAAACTGGCTCCTCTCTAACATGCTGAGAAGGGTTGTGGAATCTGGAACCAAAGGGAGTTAAGCCAGGGCCCTCCAGTCATTCCGAGAGAAACTAAATAGCTGAACTTCCTGATAAAGCAACATTATCCTCAGTCTGGAGGAGAGTTTGCAGGCCTCTGAGTCAGCATCACGATAGGAGGATCAGTGAGGGATGCAAGATGAGCTGAACCCAAGGAAAGAAGACCACTGATTTGTGCTTACACGTAATGACTGTAACAGATCTTGGGAAGATCTGCTGCCTCCTTTGCTTTACCTTCCTCTACCTTTTTCTTCCTCTACTGCAGGAACCCCACAGTGTGCCCCAGACCAGTTCCTGTGTGAGAACGGGCGCTGTATTGGCCAGAGAAAGCTGTGCAATGGTGCAAACGACTGCGGAGACGGCAGCGATGAGAGCCCCCGTCAAAACTGCCGTACGTCCTCCAAGCCCCGTCTTAAACATAGTCAGAGGCAAAGTCAGTCTGGTGTTGCTGAGGGACATGTGTAGGGAAGGAAGCCCAGAGTGCAGTAATGGGAGAGTATTGCTTGAAAACTGAGGAAAATGACTTGTGTGGTGGTTTTGCCAATTACAGACTACAGGGAGAGAACAATGGGAAAAATTAGGCTGTCCAAGTGTAGAGGTTTGTTTGCAGAGACAGTGAATCCCCAGGCTTGCTGATCCATGTTCCACTGTCCAAGTATCAGTTGGGGCAGATGCCCTTGGGCTGTGGGCTTCCAGGGAGTGTCTGCCTGAGTCAAAGCAGCTTCTGTCAGCACCTCTGCCTTTCCCCTCTTCCTCAGCCTGTCCTGAGGGGCGGCTGCGGTACTAACAGCTGAGGGCACAGGCAGCTGCCTTGTGAATCCAGCTTGGTTGTCTTCACACCTGTTGCTGCCACAGGTCCACGAACAGGAGAGGAGAACTGCAACATCAACAACGGTGGCTGTGCTCAGAAGTGCCAGATGGTGCGAGGGATGGTACAGTGCACCTGCCACACAGGTTACAGGCTCCTGGAGGATGGGCGGTCATGCCAAGGTGGGTTTTTGGAGCAGTAGCTTCCTCCCGACTGCGTTGATTCGCTTGGAGATAATAGCTATGATAGAGTGTAAATCACATCATGAAAGCAGAAGCAAAGTACCAGTGATGTTTCCTGGCATGCTGATGGTGTAATAGTAACTTTGTCCTGCTGTCTGCAACATGTAGATGTCAATGAATGTGCGGAGGAGGGTTACTGCAGCCAAGGCTGCACCAACAGTGAAGGAGGCTTCCAGTGCTGGTGTGAGCAAGGCTATGAGCTGCGGCCTGACAAGCGTAGCTGCAAAGCTTTAGGTAAAGAGGAATTCAGCCTTTTGTATATCCACATGTGTCTGTTTGTCCAGCTCCTGTTGTTTTACCTCTAATGCTTCAGTGACACCCTTGTTCTGTTCACCAAGCCAGTCTGTGAGGAGGGGAAGTGCTGTGGTCTATATTAGATCTGCACAGCTTGTCAGCACAGCTTTGGATTTTGTGTGTGTGTGTGTGTGTGTGTGTCTGTCTTGTCAGTCAGGTTGTATCATACCACCTTGCTCTGATTTGACCTTCATTGATCACTAGTCCTGAGGGCTCTGAGTGACTGCAGTGTGGACAGTTAGTGCTTTTAAGGGCATCCATACATTTAACATGGCTGCTCCGCTTCCCTAATGTAACTCTTAGAAGATTTCAGATTTTTTTTTCCCAGTGGAAATGTCCACTGAGCTGACCTCAATCACAGAATCACAGAATATTCAAGGTTGGAAGGGACCTCTAGAGATCATCTAGTCCAACCTTCCTGCTCAAGCA
>JAVCKT010019900.1:0-10200 GCA_032273925.1 Rhynchotus rufescens | reverse complement strand
ATTCCTATCATTGATTATGAAACCCTCTCACCAGATAATATTCTGAAAGTTAGTAATTATATACAGATAAAAGCACTTCTGTGACTCAAAGACTTAACAACACATCCTCTGTCACTAACAGTTGCATCAAAAAAAAAAACCATGTTCAAATAATCTTAAATTATCCTAAATACATTTAGTAAGGAGAATATTTTCCTGAATCCCATTTTTTTTAACCCTTTTTCAGAAGTATTGAAGACATGAGAAGCCAAGAAAAGGTCTGATTTTATTATCTTTGAAGTGCAGCTCCTCTAGTTCCCGCTCTCCAGAAGAGAATGTGAGAAAGCGTGAGGCTCCTACAGCAACTGCATTGACACCTACAGCACAGGATAGAGAAGAAGAAAGTTAAAGGGATTAAAGGGATATCTCAAAGCAGAAGGAGATGTGAATCAAATAGAAAATCATAAAACACAGCAGATTTCAGGTAAGCTGGTGAAGAAAAAGAGGTGGCACAATGAAGATGTGGCACTGGCAAAAGGGACTCACTTAAAACTTGGAAATATTCTGGAAGATATTGATGGCTCTGTTCTCTTTGAGACACAACAGCCTCTGGTGGTTGATTTCAATATATTTCACTTTCATCCATTCTTATTGACTCAAATTTCCTTCAAGTAAAATGATGAAGAAGAAAACATCTCTACAGAATCTGCCTACAAAAAAAAAAAAAAAAAAAAGAAGAGAATAGGAAAGAGCAAAATGGGATATTAGTGCTTGGAACTCCACAAATATGTATATGCATAACAATAATAATAATAAATAATAACGGAAGACAGCTTAAAGATGGAAGCACATTCATAGAAGAAGTGATGTTTTACAGATTCTTAATCAGAATATTGTTAAAGCAAGTAAAGAAAAACATATCTATTCATAGAAATTGCTAGGAAATTACTTCTTTATTGCTTTTAAGGTCTAGTTGCTGTATCCAACATGTTAAATGTACATACTATTTAATTTTGTCTTAGAACACCACACTTATTGTTTAGCATAACTGGATGCTAATCTCAACAGAATAATGACATTTTCATAGAGCGTAGTGTTTCAATTGTGCTACAAAAGCACAGAGATGAATAGCATGGGAGCTTTATGAAGATTACTGATTTTTCAGATAAGAAAGTTGAATCCCAGATTGTAGTCAATTATGGTCATTTTATAATGTAAGCATTATTAGATGTAGCTCCGACAGCAAAACTGAGGTTGTCTGTGTGGTGCAATTTGACTGGTGTGAAAGCTAATTTAGGGCTGAATTCTGAAAGCGTGGTTTCAATTTTAAAGCTCAACAGGGATACAGGGTGTTATTGGCTACTCTTCTGCCTACATGACATGAGGAGAACTGCACATAATTAAAATATTTCCAGGGAGCACCAGCAGACCACTGAGCACACTGGGGATCTCCTGAACATTACAGAGCTTCAAAATATAAAATGTGCAGAAAACGGTTTTATGTTTAACAATAGTATGTTTTAAAAAGGAAAAAAAGAAGAGAGCAGGAAGGGAGAGAGGCAGGGAGAAACAGCTATGGCAGCAAGAACTTTGAGTTTTATTGTGAAGCAGAAATATAAATTTGATGAAGCTACGACTTTATAATTGAAATATATAGCATGCCAATAGACCACTTCATATGTTCTGAATATTTTTGTTTGAAAAGGCTTCCCAAGCTTCTAATATTCACAAGAATGGTTATTTCCAGCTGTGGAATGCTTGCAGCAATTCTGCAGTCACTAGTCTTCTTTTCTAGTGTGGATATCTGAGTTTTATATATGAAAGGTTACTTCCTTGTAACACAAGGATGTGCTCCAATTACACTATTTATGACTGTTGCCTATTAACTTATTGAAATACGAACTATTTAGAAAGACAATCTAATATGAGGTGCAAGACCACTATATTTCTATATGAAAATCAGGCAGATAATCAAAGAAGCATAGAATTTTAAAAGTCCTATCTATACGTAGGACTGTGAAGAGAAAATCTCAGTAGCAGGAACAGTAATTGCTGGAGAATGAAGACAATATAGATAAATAGAAAATCAATAGCAACATTTGTACACAAAATGGCTTATATTACATCTTGTCATTGATCCTTAAACCTAGTTGACACTCAGTAGATCTGTCCTTTCTTTTTCACTTTTCCATTTTATTTCCATTTTTAAAAATGGAACGTGCTAGATAACACATTATCCAGTATTCTTACAAGTTTTTGTTTCACTGGTCTTATTTCTTATTTTCTAGAGGGCTCTACACTCATCTGAAAGAAAAGGTTGTTGAGCAGGCTAATATAAAGTAATATCTGGTGAAACCAGGACAGGCAGTGAACTTAATGAGTTAGGACCAATTCAGCAATGGCTTAAGTTAGTGCGTTCAGCATCACTGAACCCAATTTTTAAATCTCCTGTTCCTGTAGCAGCCCTAAGTTAGGAACGAGAACTCACTCTACAATATATAGAGTTAAGTGCCCTGAAATAGAATTCACCACTGCTAGCACACTAAGCAGCACAGAACTAATATACTTAGTTGATATGAAATAATGAAGAAAAGTTACATTTTAATTCCTATCCCCATGAGTCTTTACTCCATGTGTTTCCTTAAAAGCTTGTGTCAGGTCCAAAACAAAACTGGAATTTCTCGTAAGAACTACAAATAAGGCAGTCTTAAAATGATGCAGCTAGTCATTCTTTTCAAATTTAATGAGAGGACAGGACAGTTCTAACTGAACTTCTTCTTCAGCTTGGGAGAGATTTGAGTGTACAGAAAAGGATATACCTACGAGTTTAAATTTCATGCCCTGCTTTTAACTAAAATAGATTCTGGTTTCTCTGAGGAAAAACTTCACTGGAATATATAAATGATAGTCATTTCAGTTAGCATTAGTTTATGCGTGAATATGTACAAACCTACAGAATTTGAGCAGAAACACTTCTTCCGTCCTTCCTTGACACTATTGAAAGAAAGCTAAAACGTAGCCTTGATTTGATGAGACTGGCTTAAAAGATGATAGCCCACTTGGTTATTTTTATATGTACCTGGTACTTTATTTTTCCTGTGACATAAAGTAGAAAACTTCCATTGGCACTTTTGATTTCCAGCCAGCCTTGTCCCTATTTTTGTTCAAGCTTTAAAATCTTTTCTCTTAGCCACAGCAGAATTAAAGAGTCCCTACTTCCTTTAAGAAAGTCTTTCTCCCCCAGCTTTCTCTTTATGTGCTTTAACTGTCATCAGCTATGAAACTGTGGTAACAGGAAATCATTTGACTTAACCATCATATCTTTAAGCTTCTGAAAGGCAGGCAATAAAAAGAAAACTAGGGAAAAAAAATAATAACCTAAGCAGCATGGTTGACTTAACCTACCATTGACTTAACAGAAATTTTAGTATGGTCTGAACAACTGCTGCAGAACCTTGAATACATTCTGTTGAGTTACAAGAGGTACCAAGTTAAGCTATTCACAAAGTTGCACAATAAGCAAACAGGAGAAAAATGAACCCTAGCACTGAGTAAGCAGGAGTCACTGAACTCTTGACCTAAACCTTTCATTGCATAGTTTTTTTTATGACACAGAAATATTTTTGATACTTTCCCCATTCCTTTGGCAACAGGAATATAACTGTTATGACTATATGTAACTATAAGTCTATACAGTTATAACTATTACATTTATAACCATATTACAGTGCTCTTAGCTTTCAGCTAAGAAAGAAGGACTTAAAAGCATTTGGAGAAGGAACAGAAGTTTCTCTTTAGGAAATAAAAACAGAATAAGTGGAAAGAAAGGTCTCTTCTAGACTCTTGGGCTCCTCATTACAAGGACACTGACATGCTGGAGCATGACCAAAGAAGGGCAATGAAGCTGGTGAAGTGTTTGAAGCACACACCTTACAAGGAGTGGCTGAGAGGTGGGGTTATGTAGTCTGGAGGACACAGTTAAAGCTTTTCATTTGCATTTTGTATAAATCAAATATGTTCATAGGAGCAGATAAAGCAAATATAATGAATGATTAATGCAAGGACTGAAATCTGTAATTAGGTTAATTGATATTGATTTGTAACTAGTGTAACATTCAACTACTGTGATGATACCATAGGTGATAACATAAATTAGTGAAATTATTGTCAGATGCAAATGACATGAATAATAGCATTCAATTTGCTTACAAAACTTTTCCTGAGATGTATAAAATGTAGACTCTGTTGGTGTCCAAAAATAAATACTTCTGTATAATGCATTGTCTTTTTTTTTTTGGATTCTTCCCCCAAAGTAACACAACAAAAGAATATAAACAAACATAAAATTATTCAGATTGTTGTTGAAGTATAATGATCATCTGAGGAAGATAATTTATTTTTATACTAGAAATTTCAGTTATGATTAAAAAATATTGATCTGATTATTTAACAACTGCAAATACTGACAACACAAAAATTTCTCTGAAAAACAGCTTTTAAACCATCATAAAACAACTCTTCTGAAGGCTTGTATTTTCTACCTTTATCCAAAAATGTTCCATTGTTTTAATAATGACAAATTTATTTCACTCTGTAAAGAAAAACATAGCACCAATAATAATTGTATTCTTTGACTGTAAAAGTTATAGTAATTCTATGCACAAATGCAAACCCCTCTGCACTCAAATAAGATAAACTATGCCATACATTAATAGAACTTGTTTTGTACTCTTGCCTGCCAAACACCTGCTGGCTGAGCAAGAAACCTGACTGGTTAAATTGATTAAACATCCATGTGGGGAGATTGTGGGTTTTTTGTTTTGTTTTTAACTCTAGAAATGTATCGACTCACTATGTCAGAGAAAAAATGTTGTTGAAATCATGTTTTTAAGATGCTGTAATGCAGAATGCTAAAAAAAAAATGACACTGAGGAAAATTTCACATTTAAATGTCATTTTCTTTTCACATGTTATTCTCTCTACTGAAGAGTAAACTGTTGTATGCTTTTCTATACCAATTGGAGTAAGAACAAGTTATCAATGTTTCCTACGAGAACATGCAATAATGCATTCTTGTAATTTTGTTTTCTGTGCAATTATATATGCCATCAGGGTAATGTAATTCATGTGATGGAGAATAGGTTCTTATGGTAATTATACCATCCCCTTAATCTATCAGTGATCCACTGAGGAAGGCTAATACAACTGGAAAACTATTGGTAAGCGTGAGAATAGTAGCACTATTGACTGAAGTGTGACAAATTATGCAAGAGAAGAGTCATTAGTCCATGTGGAAAAAAACGTAGAAGAAAAACGCTAGTTTTATTGATCTGAATTACTACCGAGAAAATGGATGCCCATTCTTCATTTCCCTATTTCACTTATTTACTTGAATTTTATATTTTAGACCAAGTAATTATTACATGTTTACTTATTTATTAATGGTAAATCTGTTGAAATTTAAAAGCGAGGTTTGCAAAAGATGGCTACAACTGCTAGAAAGAAGTGAAGGGGACTAGTGTTAACCATGATCCAGAAGTAAGTTCTGTTTTCTTAATTACTCTGATTGACATTTTTATGGTAGTTGAGGCAATGAAAGTCTTCAAGGAAGGAGTGTTCCTCCATTATAAAAAAAAAAAAAGAAAAAGAAAAATTCTAAATATAATAGTTTTTGAAAGTCATCTCTGCCTTTCACATCAGAATTTTAAATCAAGGTAACTGTTCCTTAGCATTTTTCAAATTTTAGTGTGGTCAAACATTTCAGAAAGTGCTTCACAATTATGAGTACTTAAGAAACATAAAAGTATTTGTGGTTTAAAGAGACCATATATTAAGCAGGCAAAAAGGATCAGTATGCAATCAGAAATCGGGCAGAAATTGTTTCTTGTGCTGCCATTTGTATTATGAAAAATTCAATGGATTCCCAAATGAAGAACTTGAAAATACAGCATTTTTGTTACTTTAAGTTGTGGGGGATATGGTACCCTTGGGTAGCTGTTTCAGGACAAGCTGATATCCATTAGTTCTATAGCTCTGTTCCCAGGTATAAGTGTGGAACTAGGTATAAGTGTGTCAGACACTTCTGGCTAGGTACAGCAGAATTCATTCTCATGCTGTTAAATCAGTTCTAGATTTTTAAAGCCATATTTTGTGTCATGAAATCACCCACTAGGCCACTTGAGAGAACATTATATATACCTCTCAAAAAGCTTTCCCAAGACGCTATGAGAGACTTATTTAACAAGCCACTATTTGACAAAAGGTCACTCACAGCAAAGTGCAGACTGGCAGATATATAGATATAGTAAGACATTGAAATATTAAAGAAATATGTGCATGATGTGAAGGTTAGCATTTAAAAATGCAGTTCACTAATTCATAATTAATGTATTTCTAATTCTTCCCATATGTGATTTTAACCTGCAACAGAGATGAGTATTTATTAAGGCTATGAGTCAGCTAAATGTAAGGTAACAGAGACAGCAAAGAGAAAGAAAAGGGAAGAGGTAAAGCTGGAGCATCTCTAGAGGGCTTAAACCAATTTAGTAAAACTGCTGATTTGGAAATTCTTAAAAGTTAAAGGTAAATTTTTGATAAAATTACTAAGAACTCTTGAGGAAAAAATATCTTCTCTGCATAAGTGTGTGTGACTCCAAAGGAGTTTAGATCAAAACAAGTGTTAGAAATTTAAAGCTGCAGAATGATTTGTCTGCTTTCAAAGTGAAAAGTAAATTCAGAAATTCTGAATTTCATGTTCAGAATTCAGAGTTCAGTGTGAACCAATAAGTTCACCATTGTGAAGTGCATATATATGCACATAAACATGCATATGTACATACTGCACTTTTATATATCCACGCACACAGTTTTTCTACTTCATAACTGGAACTGGGTCAGATAACAGTGTCATAGCAAACTATATATTCAGATGACAAGAAGGTGGTTATAATTAAAAAAAAAAAAAAGGGTAAAAAACAACATTACCAACAAAGATATATGATAATTGGCACAAAACTGTAAAACATGGTGGAAAATGAGAAGAGGAAAACTGAGGTAAGCACTAAGATGTACCTGTAGAAAATGGGCCAGGTAATGAAGGTTTGTGAGTGTGGCCACTGCTGTAAAAGACAATAAAATTGCTTCTACAAATACATTAACAAGAGGAGGAGGGTCAAGGAGAATCTCCATCCTTTCTTGAATGCGACGGGAAAAATTGTCACCAAGGATGAGGATAAGGCTGAGGTACTTAAAACCTTTTTTGCCTCAGTCTTTAACACTTAGATCAGTTTTTCTCAAGGTACTTGTCCCTCAGAGCTGGAAGACAGCCATAGAGTACAGAATAAATCCATAATCCAGGAGGAAACCTGGAGTAACATTGACATGTTATTCCATTTGGACCTCCACAAGTCTATGGGGCCAGATGGGATCCCCCCGAAGGGTGCTTGCCAAGCCACTCTCCATCATCTGTCAGAGGTCCTAGTCAACAGGGGAGGTCCCAGACAACTGGAGAGTTGCCAATGTGACACCCACCTAAAAGGTGGGTGAGATAGAGGGTATGGGGAACTACAGGCCTGTTGGCCGGACCTTGGTATTGGGGAAACTTATGGATGGAGCAGATCATCTTGAGGGCAATCACACAACATATGTATGACAACTAGGGAACTAAGCCCAGCCAATATGGGTTCCTGAAAGGCAGATCCTGCCCCATCAACTTAATCTCCTTCTCTAACCAGATAATCTGCCTAGAGAATGAGGAGGGAAAGGCTGTGGACATGGTCGACTTAGACTTTAGTAATGCCTTTGACACAGTCTCCTACTGCCTCCTTCCAGAGATGCTGGCAGCTCATGGCTTAGACAGATATATTCTTCACTGGATGAAGAACTGGCTGGATGGCCCAGCCCAGACAGTGGTGGTGAATGGAGTTAAATCCAGCTGGCAACAGGTCACGAGTAATGTTCCCCAGGGGACAGTGTTGGGTTGGTCCTCTTTAATATCTTTACTAATGGGGGTAATCCCCTTACTGAGGGGATTAAATGCATTCTCAGCAAATTTGCAGATGACATCAAGGTGGGAGGAAGAGTAGATCTGCTAGAAGGTGGGAAAGCTCTACAGAGGGACAGGCTGGATTGATGGGCTGAGACCAACTGTATGAGGTTCAACAAGACCAAGTGCTAGGTCCTGCACTTTGATCACAACAACCCCATGTAACGCTACAGGCTTGGGGCAGAGTAGCTGGAGAGCTGTGTCACAGAAAAGGATCTGAGGGTGGTGTTTGACAGCCACATGTATATGAGCCAGCAGTGCATCCAGGTGGCAAAGAAGACCAACAGTATCCTACCTTTTATTAGGAATAGTGTAGCCAGGAGGACCAGGAAAGTGATTGTTCCCTGTACTCAGTCCAGCTGAGGCTGCACCTTGAATATTGTGTTAAGTTTTGGGCCTCTCGCTACAAGAAATACATTGAGGTGTTGGAGCATGACCAAAGAAGGGCAGCAAAGCTGGTGAAGGGGCTGGAGCACAGACCTTATGAGGAGTGGCTGAGAGACCTGGGCTTTTTTAGTCTGGAGGAGACTCAAGGGAGAACCTTGTCACTCTCTATAATTACCTAAAAGGAGGTTGTAGTGAGGTGGGAGTTGATTTCTTCTCCAGAGTAACTACGGATAGGACAAGATGAAATGGCTTCAAGTTGTGTCAGGGGAGGTTCAGGTTAGACATTAGGAAGAATTTCTACATGGAAAGAGTAGTTAAGCATTGAAACAGTCTGCCCAGGGAAGTGGTGGAGTCACTGTCTTTGGCAATGTTCAAGTAATGTTAGATGAGGCACTTAGGGACGTGGTGTTGAAGGTTTCACAGTTGGACTTGAAGGTCTTTTCCAGCCACGTTGATTCTATGATTCTATGAATCTAAATGCCATATAGCAAGTGTTCAAACCTTTTTCAGTCATCATCTTCTCGGAAAGCCACCAAATTTTAGCTTGGAAAGACCTCACAGAATGGCAGATTAGTATACACTTTCGCTTACCACCACACGCTTACTCCCCACAGTGCAACACTTGCAGAAGATTCAAGCAGTACAGGATTGCTGAACAAATAAGTTATCTCATAATATAAAATACAGAAAGAATATGGTACATATTCTCTTTTATGTATTTTTTTTTTCATTTTTCGTAAACAGAATGGTAAAATGCAGTCTTTTTGGTCTTTTTTTCACAGAATCACAGAATGGTTCAGTTTGGAAGAGACCTCTAGAGATCATCTTGTCCAAGCTTCCTGCTCAAACAGGGGCACCTAGAGCACGTGGCACAGGGTAGCATCCAGGCAAGTTTGCAAGATGTCCAGAGAAGGAGATTCTTTTTTTTTTTTTTTTTTTTTTTTTTTAAGTAGAAATTATTCAGAAAGTCAGACTGTGCAATTTGTGATTAACAAAACAGCCTTAGAATAAACTGTAGAGATTGGTGCAATTAGACTAAACAAACAACTAGTTTGCCTTCCCCTTTTCATCCCATCCCAACCTCAATGGTCAGATATAATTTCATAGTTAAAAAAGTATTTGTTCCTCCTGAATATAAATTTAAATTCACAGTAATTTAAATCAGGCATTTAGACTCTTAATTTAAATTAGACATTTAGAGAAGAATCAAGAACTTCCAGAGAATGAATGTGAGTTTTATTGAACCCTCACACTTTTATAATTTTTAGTGTAGCACAGTGTGGCACAAATACAGACATTAAGAAAGCAATGCTGAATGTCTCAAAATACAAATATTAAATGCTCTCCTACTATTGAAACTGTTATATTCCCCCAGCAATGCGTCAACATTTTCAGATTTGATAGTACTAATTTACAAGTTATCTCACATCTGGAAGCCACACAAGTTAGCTAAGTATTATGGTGAATAAACAATGTCATATATATACATATATATATTTAAAATAAGATTTTGGGGATGATAAGTGTTTTGGGAAAAGGAACTAGAGATAGTATATATTTATAATAATATGTACATATATAATTTATGCATATACAAAACAAGACAGGTATAAAAACGGAAGTCTGGAAAAGACACTTAAATGCAAATGGAAGACTTATGTAATCATCTCCACCATTATGGGTACCAATTTTCTCATCATAGATGAAATACACATCACAGAATCACAGAATCACAGAATATTCAAGGTTGGAAGGGACCTCTAGAGATCATCTAGTCCAACCTTCCTGCT
>JAVCKT010019898.1:0-24172 GCA_032273925.1 Rhynchotus rufescens | reverse complement strand
TTTTTTTTTTTTTCTCCTTTTTCTCAAGGCACAAGGACTTCGCAAGGACTGTTGCTATGTGGGCACAAATGTTTCCTCCAGGTCTCCCAAGTCATTGCAGGCCAGTTAACAGGGATGGAAAGCCCAGATAAAATGTGTGTGTTTGGGAAAGGGGAAACACTGCTTTTATTTGGTGATTTTCTTGTTGGGAGCTGAACTTGGTGGCTGAATGATTGAACAGACCCTTCTCTGTACCTGTGGTGCAGGTGAGAGGTGTGCCTGGCTGCAGGTGGGTGGTTGCAGCTTGGGTTTGATGAGTGGGTACCCAAAAAGTCTCCGTTTTCCATCCGGCATCTAAGGTACCACTTGCCTACTTAGCAATCCAGGGAAAATAAGGAAAACCCAGACTTAAGGTACGAGGGAGGGTGGGGAAAACCTATTTTGGGTAGTCTGTCAGTCACAGCTTGACACTAATTGGTTGCAATAAGTGATCGTTCTCCATGCAAATTAGACTCCAATTTCCTCTCCAGTGTGTTCTATGCTGTGTGGGCCAGGGTCTCTATATACCGTTTAATGAGGCTCTCGGGTAGCTGCTCCAGGCTGAGGGCAGAAACTCAAAATGGTGCAAACAACTTTCCTCCTCGGCCACCCATTGTCGGCAAAGAGCCCCCAGCTTTGCTGCCGTGTCCAAAGCTCGCACTGTAGCCAAGCATCTAGACTGGTGTGCAGCAAAAAGAGACGTGTCTGTGCACTTAATGTCTACCCCAGAATGCCAAAAAAAAGGAAAACCATATGTGTGTGCTTTTTGGGCTGTTGGTTGCCAGCAGCGCTTTGTGATTCAGTAGTTAGCGTTGTGAAATTTGGTGCGGCTTTCAGGGCTGTGCACTAACCACTGCTATAAACCTGCGCCTTACGAGACGCAGTTGTGCCCCAGATGTGGCCACAGTGCAGCGAGGCACCATCACAACCATCACTTTTATGGGCAATGCAATATTTTACCCTGCCGACTTCTGATGGGGAGATAGACATCGAGAGGCCGGATTGCTGGAGGTGCTTAGAACATTGGGGTCCTGTCGAAGCCAAGAAGAAACCCTTTGGGGAGAAAAGAGGTGAAGCAAATTGAGCGCGGACTCTTTCTCGCTTCTCTCTACGCGGGTTATAGATTGGCGAGGTAACTTGGCTTTCGTCTCGTTACTCAAAACCATAAGGGACGCCGGCTCCGAGAGCTAAATTTGGGTAAAGGGCCAGGATTGGATTAGGGCTGGCGCTTTCTCTCCAATAAGCTCCAGCTCCGGTGGGCGTCACTCCGACGCCGGGAAAGCGGCTGGGGAGCTGCAGCTTCCCAGATGACCCAGGGCTCGTCCCGGCCGCCGCAGGATGCGCCAGCCCCCTGCCCCTCTCATCCTCTCTCCTCTCTCGCCTTGCCCACTCTCGGGTGCTTATTTTTCCACGTGTGAATAAATGCCTATTTAGCCTTGGTAAGTAACAGCGCTTAATTTACAGAAGGCAAAAGCCTGAGCTGCTTTAATGCTGTGCAAATATTTGCATTGGGGAGTAATTTGCTTTTCCGCTTGCATTTCTGTCTGCTTTTGCAAACCCTGATTGTGCAAATCCTGCTTTTCCACTACCGGGCAGCTCGCACAGTAGCTGAGCTGCTCACGGAGGTTTTTGCTCTTTAACCATCACTGCTTGTCATTGCAAGCCAGCACTGCAAATCCAGAGCCTGGATTTGCTGCGTCGCGCCACGATGGCATCTTGGACTTCAGTATCACCCTGTTAATATTTGAACCTTGCAGGCGCCGTAAAATTTTTTTACTCAACACGAATGGCTTTTGTGGCGCTTCTCTTGCCAGCTCCTGAGCTGCTCGGGCTTTTTTCTTTTTAACTCTGTGCGAGCATGCGACGTGCAAAGCTGTGGGAGTCTGCAGCTTATCTTTAGCTCTTGGTTTCAAAATGTACTGCCTGCCTGCTCAGCTGTTCCAAGGATTTGTACGGAATGGCAAAATGCAAATTTTGAACCTTTGACAGCTGTGTTTATAGGATGAAGAGCTATTTTAAACTTTAGGATGTTTGATTTCTTTTAATTGTAAATTCTGGAGGAAAAAAACTCCTGTTTCTTTAAGGAGAAACAAATGTTGCTTTTAAGTGAAATGGAGACTTTTAAGCACTTAATCAAATTTGCTGAATTCAACTGCTTTTGAGTACTTTCGGAATTAAGCAAATAGGAAGCTGCATTTTACAGCTTGGCTCGCTAGTGACAAATGACGTGTTCAGCTGGAAAAAAGGCTTCTTGGAGCGGAATGCAAACTTGGCTTGGCCGGGATAAAGTTACTTCAGCTGTTTGCTGCTCTTAGGTGTGTTTAGCATGGTCCCCTCTTTGCATTTGTTTGGGCAGGGCAGATTGTTTGTGTGCCTTTGTGTTCCTTCGGCCCCCAAGCAGATGTTTTTATCCATGTAGCAGGGGGAAATCAGCACCCGCTGGGTTGGGGTGGCTGGAGCCCTTCCTAAGGTAATTGGCAGGCAGAATTTGGGAAGGCAGCACTTTTGGCTTAAAGGTGCAAGTGAGCTCGAGCAGCAAAAATTTACTTGTTCTTAATCCCATGCATCATAGGAGGACGTGGCTCTTGGGGGGAATAACAACAAAAAGGATCAGCCTGTAAAGCTGCTATGTAGCTGTGCAAAAACCCCTGTCCCAGGAGGAGCTGGCCAAAAAAATGCCAAAAGAGAGATGCTTAGGGCCCAACACGCTTGATTTTTCATCTGTTAGCAGGAAACGGGGGCTGCATTGCCGAGCAGAAGACGGCGCTTGTTTTTGAGGCAGATTCCGCTGAAAAGTGTGAATCATTTACTTTGCATTTTTGCGGCAGAGGCCGGGGGATGATTAAACGTCCTGGCTGCAGGAAATTGCCAGGAGACTGGAGCGTTTTCCTGAAGCAGCCCCAGCCGGGGTGTCGCCGTGGGTGCAGCACAAGCCGGCGGGGTTGCACGGAGCCGGGCCGGGCCGCGCTGCCCCCGGCTGCTCCGGCCTCCCGGAGGCTTGGAAGGCTCCGGCTGCACGAGCCTGTTTCTGTTCTGCCGCCGCTGAAATAATGGCAGCAACACGCTGGTTTCTCTAACGATCTTGATTAAGTTACCGGGTATTCCCTTAATGAGCTACTTGATCAGCTTATGCCTTCAGTGAGTTTGTTCACCCAGGGAAGAAAAAAAAATAATAGGAAAAAGTCTCCTTTCTTCCCCCTACACCTTTCAGAACATCTTTTCCTCTCCTCAAGGCAGCTGGCGCCCTGAAAGGGTCTATAAGTCCAAATGAGCAGCCTTTCCTGGAGCCAGCGGCCTGGGATTTTGGGGAAGCTCCTGGAGAGACCGTGCAAAGTGGCAGCAAGTTGTTAGTGGTACCTGTGGTACCTGGTACCTGCGAAGGGAGAGAGAGGAGGTCCCCAGGTAAGGGGGTGCTCATCTGTGAACCCTTCAGACAGGGTCCTGCTGCTTGGGAGGTAAGGTAGGCAGGAGGTCCCAGCTGATGGATGGTGACCTACAAATCCAGATGCAGCGTGGATAAGATGCCAGCGTTTTTGGAGGTGATGCAGGAAGGTGGGCATTGTTTTTTCTAGGACGGGCTCTCCAGGTGACAGCATGCTTGAAAGACAAAAACATATAAGAAAATGTGCACTCAGCTCTTTGGGATGCTGTAGGCAAGTGCGTAGGAGCGGTCCTTCCAAGCCCACCTCCATGTGTTTGTGGGGCTGAGAGCGAGGCAATGTCTGATGCCCGAGGGACAACACGGGCAGGAGATCCCATGGAGATGCTGTATTTAGCCCAGCTCCCGTCCAGACTGTTTTGAATGAAGGTCTCTGCTGCCCGAACAACTATACTTAGGCACCATGCTAGTCTGAACACTACGTGCCATTAAGTCCCAGTCACATCCAAGACCTCCAAATGCAACTGGATAGAGACCAATGACAAAAAAAAAAAAGTCAGAGAAATAACTGCAATCAGCAAGAAAGAAAGCTTATTACTGGCCTGTCCCCTCTGCCTTTTTCTGTAAGTCCTGGGAGGTTGCTGCAATGAGATAATTATGGCTGGGTTTCTCTTTAGATTCAGTATGTTTGGATTTTTGCCTTTTGGGTGTTGTTTTACGCAGTGATGTTTCCCGCAGTTTGATTGTACGTGTGTAGTCCTGGCTCTTGATATTTTGTGCAAAGATAAAAATGAAAGAAAGGCTGGCCTTGGCAGGGAGGTGGGTATTTAATCACAGCAAAGCTCCTAGGAAAATGTGCATTAAATATTTATGGGACTGTATTCATTAACATTTTCACTGTGTGGGCACTGGGCAATGCAGGAAAACTGTCCAGAGAATTCAAATCTGTTACATAGCAAGAGACCTGGAAAGAGCTGCAGCAAAGGGAAGCCATGAACGCTTGCTTTGTTATCCCGATGTGTGCCGTGCAAGGAGAATGGGATTTGGATTTGCAATAGTAGGCAGTATTTCAGTAGTTTCACTTACAGTTCTGAAAATGCTCATGATAAATATTTTAGGTCTGATTTTTTTCTGACTGACATTAATTCATCTCCATTTCTATGTGAGTGCAGGTGGCTGACACCAAACATCCTGATTCACAGGCAGGCAATTAGAGAGATAAGCCTAAGTGACTTCATGTGTCTCCTTCTTAGCTTGCTCGACTCCGAGTTGCTTTAAAGGGATCGGATTAGCAGAGATTGAGTTCTCAAGGCTGCCGGAAATCAGCTGCTGCTCGGGGCCTTGTGTCCAGCACACGCTGTAGGTACCACGTTATGGAGCGAATTATCCGGGCGCGTGAAGTGATAGCAGCAAGATTAGAGCAGGTGATAAAACGGTATTAGTGCTTGCTTCGTTAAGAAAGTGCAGTAGGTAACATATTGAATTACTCTAGCACTGTAAAGTACTTATATGTAGTAAACAAAGCTGATGTTTGGACCATGTTTGTCGTGGAAGTACCAGTGTGTTTCTTTGCGCAAGGAAATTAAAGAAATCTTTGTTCTGGCTTGAAATGCCATGTTTTTTAACCCTTGGACGTGATGTTTGTTGATATTCTGGTGCCAGCAGTTCACCGCCTGTTTGTAATTACTCCTCAGCTCGCCGCCTCAGTGTGGTCTGGAACTTGTTTAACACAGGGGTTGTATTTCCTTGATGTAAACATCTTCTGCTTTTCAGGCTTATCGTTATTTGTTTTCTCGGTGCTCTCATTTTTTTAAGCAGCAGGGACCCACGTTCGAGGGGATCAGTTCCTTCCTTAATGAGTGTAGACCTCAGATGTCCAACATCCAAACATCCCCATGATAGATGCTATTAAGTGCCCAATACCCACTAAAAATCGTTGGGAGCTGAACGCTTAACTACTACCAAAATACCCACTGGGATCTGAGTGTCGGAGTCCTTCCAGTGACCATCCCTCTAGCAAAAAGGCAGCAAGAGTCAGTGATGCTCCCTAGGAACCTCAGAACTGGAGAAAAATCAGAATTCAGCTGTGGTCACAGTGTCAAAACTGCTACTTAATTTGGCTTTCAGGATCCAAAGTCTGTTAGCAAAGTCTCACTGCAACCTCTGTGTTCGCTGCCTTCACCATCTATTAAGCTTCCTAAAAGTTGTTAGGGGGAACGGTGGTGGAGCAGCCTGTATAACATGGGTAACTTTTTATTGCAATGGACTCCTTGGATGTTAGAGCAGACTTAGCAAGTGCTGCAAGGTGCCAGGAGGGGTTTTGGAGAGCTTAGCCCTCAGCTCTGCGAAACTTGGAGGAGGCTCCCTTGGATTCTGTAGCACGTGACAGGGACCTGAAGCCAAGCAGAAAGCCCATCTGAGATTTGCTATTTTCAGGAGCAGCATGGAGCAGGCACAGAGAAGTGCCATGGTGTGCATGGCTCTTGGCTTGTGTGTCCCGTTGTGCTCCTTCCTTGTGGTGGGTCTCTTGGGAAGCATTCGTGCCCAAGGGCCGGCCAACGGGCTCTGCCAGCCTGGTCGATACTCAGTCTTGTTGGCAAAGGTCTCCATGGCTTAAGGAAGTCTTTGGATTTATCTGTTGTTTTGCCATGCTGCAGGCATCGGCATAGCTGTGGTTTGTAGCAAGGCCATCTCTGTTTGGATGATGTTCCAAAGAGAACAGAGAAGAGCTGTTGGTAGAGGAGACCCTGTGGGGCTAAAGCCTGCTTCTGTCTCACCAGTACAGCAGTGGTTTGGGGATGAATTCAGAAGTTTTATGGCTGGAAAAGATCCTTAATAATCCTCTGACTCATGCTGTAACGTAAGAGCAGGTCCTGGAGAGCCTGGGTCCGCTGGTGCCCTCCAGGCAGACGCAGCCTGGAGCAAGGAGCTCAACGTCTCCTGCCACGTGTGCCATCCTCCGCTGACGCCAGCAGCAGGGAGCAGTGCTGGGCTTAGCAGAGCCTTCCTGGTGAGTGACTGCAGTGAGCCTAGTCCCGACACAAGAAACAAACTGCGTCACGGTTTGAAACAAGCCTTGACCAAGACTGTCGGGCCCTGCAGTTAGGAGGAGGCAGCCAAGGCTTGAGTCTGCGTGAAAAGCCTTTCCTGCCCGGCAGCACTGGCGCTGCAAGAAGGGGAAGGAATGAATTAAGTTCTCGGCTAAATCCCCCATTGACTTTGGATGAACTTCTACCCCATAACTTCTCGGCTGTTTTAAATATGCTTTCCAAGCCATTTAACCATTGCTATGCAAGAATGTCCCTGTGTCTGCCTCCCAGTCCTGTAAAGTGTTCCCCTATGTATACGGGTTCTCTTTTACGCTACTTTAGCTTTTTATGAGTTGTGGAGGCTATTTTAGTGCTATTTTCTCACTGCCAACTGTCAGCAAGGCTGGTGTGGACAGGGACAAGTGCCTCAGTGTATTTCCAAGGAATTTTATTTAGCTTCAGCCCATAGTACAGCCAGACACTTCAGAAAAGGATGTTGGGTGCAGGTCCATCAAGAAGGATAATGGGCACGTGCTCTCTGTAGATGATGTTTTTGTCGCTTTTTACCGTTTTCTGCAGAGCTGTTCCTCTTTGAGACTTTGTGGATTTCAAAAAGTATGAGTATTTTGCCTCAACGTAGAGGTGAGGTGTTTTTGTTCAAAGCCACATACCAAATCACAGTCAATACTAAAAATCAACTCAGTTTTCATGGCTCTTCTGTGCAAAGTATTGCTTCCTCGGGCCAATGCGCCAAGGCCAGGAAAGCAGGAAAGCTGCTTTCACCCGGGGCTCTAAATCTTATGCAAAAGGAAAACTTTTGCATAAAACTTTTTTAGAGTAGAGATATTCAGCCTACAGCAAGTGGCAAAATCCTTCTTGGCCATGGGTATGTGCTGCTGAGTGTAGCAGACGCTCAATGAAGGGAAGGCAGCTGTTGAGCTGTGATTGCTGCTTATTACACTAATTATAATAGTCTCGCTGGTGTCGTGAGCAGCTATTCTCCTCCCTCCATCTGTCTGTTTTGTCCATCCATGGTTGCTCATCTTTGAGACGGGGCCTGTCTTTTTGGAGATATGCGTTTGAAGCATCTTGTGCAACGGGACCCCTGACTGCCCTTCCATCAGCTCATGCGAGGAAATTATAATGGTTTTCGCATGGAAGGAATTATTAGAGTTGAGCTGTTCAACCTGAACTGAAGGCCAAGGAGAAGTGTGTTGTTGGTCCTGCTGTGCTGCTCCAGGTGTCACATCCAGGAACCATAGAGTCTCCCAGCCTCTAAATTGCAGCTCTTTTTGTTGCAAAGAAACTGATAGTTAAATATGCAAGAGGAAGAGAGCACTGCTGCTTTGGGTGCCCACCTGTTTTTTATTTATTTTGGGGATTGGATTTATTCATTGTCACACAGCTATTGCTTTGAAGAGCAATCCGCTCCCAAGCAGTTGGCAAAATGCTTTCTGGATCACCAAACAATGGGGCTCCCTAAATCTCTAGCAGCAATAATTGCTTCTAAAAGGCTGATGTGTTTAGTCTGCTAATGCTTAGCAAACACGCTTGCTTCGCCCTTTGAAGATAATGCTGTGTGCAGCACAGAGTGGAAGAGGGGGAAAAAAATGAAGAAATGTCCTGTGGTTTCTAGGACACTTAATGAGTAGCCGTTGATCAGAGCAGCAGTGTTGAATGGTGCTTTTGCCTTCTGCAAGACACCAGTGATGGGGCTCAATGAGCCCTCTGGGTGCTTGGTACTGCAGCTCCCTTAGCTGTGTCAGGGATGCTCTTACCATCCAGGAGGGAGCGGCTTTCCCAGTTGTCTCTAACCCAATAAGAGGTTATCTCAGTCCATCCCTCTGAGTCCTGCATGCCCCATGCCCAGTTTAGCCACCTTGCCATGTAGATGGTGACAAGATAGAAGCAGGCGAGCAGCTCTTGTGATCTTGACTGGGCTTCCTGTGTGTCCGATATGCTGTGCCATGAGATGCTTCCTGGCTGCTTCCCGGTGATTCCTCCCAAGCAGATTGTTTTCCTCAATTAGTATTCTACTAGAGAAGTTTTACTTTAAAATATCTTCCTCTGTATAGCAGCCAAGCCATTAAAAGAAAGGAGAGAATGGAATAACTTGCAGGCCAGGAAGCTTATCACCAGGAAGGCTGTTCAAATTATACACTTAATTAATATTTAGTGAATTATTTTTACCCTGGTTTTAGTATTCAGACTCCTTAGGCAGATAAAACAATGAAATAGCTTGTGCCTGAGATTTTTAGCGGCTAAGCTGTATAAAATTTCACATCTTTAAGTTCTTGCAGGCAACATTAAAGCCTTTTAATTTCCATGAGTTGAGCCCTGTATAAATCACACCGGGGTTGGCATATCTCATGGGTGCTTGTGGCAAGAGTAATGAATTTCATGGCTCGTTATGAGCTACTAAAACCAGTACAAACACAGAAAGCCCATTGTAATCTCAGCGTATCATTCAAGGACGCAATTTATTCCTAAGTATGAACAAATGTCAAGCTACGCTAACAAATTGTTATTACTAATTAAAACAAGGAGAATAACAGCAAACACCTATTGTTATTTATGCACCATACCGGCTGTCATGGGGATACCTGAGCTCTGTCCAGCCTTAACCATGGAGAAGGCAAGACTGGAGAACTCGTGGTTTCCTAAAACGCCTCGACCTGCTCTGGGCACCCCATGCAGGGCACAAGGCTGTTGTTCAAAAAAGAGCTTTTTTGGTAAAAGCACCTAGGCTTAGATTTATTTTTTCATAATATTATCTCCTTTCCTTTTTTTTTATTTTTATTTTTTAAAGGCAAACCTAGATGAACTGTGTAAGTCTTGCTATGGATGGACTTTTGGATGTGTCTATGGAAAATGATGCTAATCAGTCCCCATGGTTATAGGAGCTGACCATAAACTGGGCGCTCTCAAGCATAAAACTTCTCCAGCTCCTGCTTGCAAAGGAGAAATGAAATTTTCCTTAAGTCCTGATTCCCCATGGCAAATCTCTCCGATTTTTGGCACGTCTGTTCCTGTTGCTGGTTAAATGGGTTGAGTGCCTAGCACAGGGGAGGCACCTCTGTGCATCCAGCTAACTCCTGCATTTGAAAATATACTTGCAAACTGAAAAGGCTGGAAGGCATCAGGAGAGCTTGTTCAGAATCATGACCGATGGGTGCAGAATAACGTGGGAGCATCAGGCCAGAAGCAAAACTATCCAAGCATTAGTGTCTAACTGCATTTACTGCAGCTCAGAAACAAGGCTGGAAATAGGTCTCTTCTCTGTAGGTAGTAAAGAGTAAGCACCTATATTTTCCTTTTGTCAGCAGGAGGAAAAATGTGCCTGGGCAACCACTGACGAGTTTGGAAGAAACTGGGCTAATATTTATGCTCTTTAGCTTCAGGGACCTGACTGAAGCATTTGGCTCAGGGCATGATTGCTCAAGGTTTTCTTAATGCTCGGGTAGCGTAAGAGCAGAGAGGAACGGAATCCAGATGACAGCTCAGGGAAGATCTAACTAGTTGGGTTTAAATAGGGAGAAACTGTGCTGGTGTGCCTTTGTGCAGCTCTGGAGGAGCTGGAGATTCCCCTCTGGGCTGGGGATGGTGACGCAGTTGGGACCAGGTGAAGCCATGAGGTGAGTCACGGTGATGATGCCTTGTGTCCTGGCGCCGCTAGTCCATGTGTCTCTCCAGGATGGAGCAGAACACAGTGGCTTCATTTTATTTCTGGGGTCAGTGCTGTTGTCTGGTTCCGGGGTGCTTCAGGTTTCAGTAGAGAAAGTCATATCCTGACTGCCCCTTGCTGCAGGGATTCAGGAGGAGGTGGATGAGCAAGCGCAGGAAATTCCCAGGGTGCAAGCAGCGACCCGAAACATCCCATTAGACCAGTCTAAAGCAAAAGAAAAAAAATAATAATCACCTAACATGACAATGACCCCGACAACATCAGGTAGCAGAAACGGTTCCAATGAGGGAATCTTGAGCTGTTGCCGAAGTGCATGTTAGCGCACACTTTCAGGGTTAGTTGGTTATCCTGTAAATACATTTTGTATTTTATGTAAGTGGAAAATTAGCTTGTGTTGCTGATCAAAGGCTTAGATTGTTGGAAAACATACCTCAAGATAAGCTGAAGATTTATGAATTTCCTTCACTGCATATTTTCAGAGAACGCTTTATTGTTTGTGGAAGGGCCCCAAGAAAAATATTTGATTAAAAATGCTGCGCTGAGTTTATTTAGCTTAAATATCAATGCAGAGCTTTAATGAGACTTTTGTAGACATTGTTAAAGGGGGCTATTAAAAAGTACTCTGATGAAGAATCCTATCAGGCTAGCAAAGGGAGAAAAGCAAAGCAAAACATAAGCATCCTGATTGCTGTTTGCATACCGCTGTACATTTGATTTCAACATACAAAAGTGAAAATCAGAGCTGTGCGGAGTTGAAGCTGGAGGCTCTGAAAAAGCCTTCTCGTTGTTAAGCTCTCTAAAGCTTCTTGCATTAAGGTGATTAAAAAAAAAAAAAAAAAAGAGGGAGATACTATGGTTGATTGAAATTCAGACTGCGACTCGCTGCACTGTGTCACAGTGTGTGAGGCTGGAGACGGCTCTTTTGAGCTGCTGGTAACACAGTGGGTTGAGGACGGGTTCAGCATCCAATAGTCCTTTCCTGATGTGTTCCCTTGCAGGCAGGCTGGGGGATCTGTGGGGCCAGGGCGTGGGTTGATGCCCACAGAGCAGGGATTTGCACGTTGGTGGGTTCCAGGGATGCTTCGGTGGTTTCTGGAGCAGAGGCAACTTGTATTTGCAGCTGCGGGATGCTGCTGGCTGACAGCAGCACAGCAGGATGGGCACTGTAGGTACCCACAAAGACAGCGGCTCCGCCTGGACTTTGACAGGTGCTCAGCACCATCCGGTGAGATTTTGTGACATTTTGTGCTTTCAGGCCTGCAGGAGCTTGCACTGGGTCGCAAAAGTGTCTTGGGGCTGCAGGGTGCAAGTTGGTCATGCTTTGCAAAAATTAAATCTTTTTCCTAAATTGCACTCTGCATTTACAAACCTCAATCCTCACTTATCCATGTGGTAAGTGGCCTAGAGCATGTCACGGGTAAGCACCTTCCCATCCGCGTATCCAGGCTTGAAACACCTTTGGTCCTGTCAGCTACGGTGCGTTGAGCACTCCTGTGGCATAGCCAGCCGCCTTAAATCAAGCCTAGTGAAGGACATCAGGTCTCTCCTGGAGAGCTCAGAGCCGCTTCCTCGCACGGAGCCCGCAGCCAGAACAGGATCTTCACGATGCTTGCGGATCATATGGTGCCCTTATGCTGCACAGCCTGTGGAGCTGTGCGGAGAGGATGCAGAAATGGCAAATGACCAGCCAAAAAACCCTCGTACTTGAGACAGCTTAGGGAATCAGCTGTCCAAATGCTCATCCTCAGCATTGCTAAGCTGTTAACAACGCAGGCAGAAATTCTTGCTGGGTAACTTCAGTGCTAGGCAGGGTTCCCAAGAGGAGCTTGGGTTTTTTTGAGGGTTTTGCTAAGCAACTTTCCACGATGGACTATGGAGAACCACAGAGAGCAGCTCCAAGTTTAGACCGCTGAACCACACAGGTACCTTCAGGCAGCAGCACAGTGGTGATGAGCTGCCCAGGCACAGAGAAGAGGGCATCTCAAGCAGCTTTGGCACCAGAGGATGCCGCAGAGAGCAACCCAGTTGTGCTGGATGTGCTATTAGGAAACAGAGGTAACTGCTTCTGAAATATGAAGAAATCAGCTGCCGTGCTTCTGGGTTGTAACTCCTCTCCTGTGTCATCTGCCGAGGGCCTCAAGGGCTTTAAAAACGAAATTCCTTCTTGGAGACTGACAGCATGGATCCTGACCCGCGTCTCTGCTGAAAATAACTCGCGTCAAACGCAGCGGCGGCAGCAGCAGGAGAAACGTGTCTGTCTCGCACAGTCTCAGACATTAACCGTATGGAGGCACCAGCAGCAGTCCCAGGGAAAAGCAGCAGTCCCGGGGAAAAGTCTTGGATTCTTTGTCCCTGTCCCTCCCTCTGCAACCTGTTCTTGCTTGCAGTTTTTTTGGGACAAGACACCCCCGCATAGGACTTTGAAGAAGCCGTCAGGAACGTGGGAGGGCTTCACGTGTCCAGGCTCCCCTGCCTGGACAGGATTCCTGCTGCAGAAGAGAGGCTCCTGACCCCTAAGTGTGGGTCCCTCCCCATGGCATCAGGGGACACACTGTGGTACCGCCTGGGACCCTCTCCTGGTGACGCCAGTTTGGGGGAGCAACTGGCTCCCAGAGTGGAGATTTCTCTGCAAATTACAGGGGTGAGCGTGGGAACAGAGAAGGGGAAAAATACTGTGTGTAACCAAATCTGCAATTCTGTGGGCAACAGCAACACTGGGAAAGTGATCTGCAGTGCATGCCAGGAATGTGCACTGGGAGCAAGCAGAGGCTGTGCTGCGGACGGGGGAAACCTGCTGCTCAGCGACCTCGGGGTGTCCCGGCTGCCTGTAGCTGCACAGCCGGGGTGTTGGATAGGTTGGAGCCTGGTGGGCATGTGAGGTAGCCCAGGGCTGTCACGGCAAGCACTGCTGGTTGCAATAGCAGGTGTCTGCTAAATAATTCAGGAAGGCCACTTGATCTGACATTCATCAGGTGTAGGTGCCTGGTGACCTTGAGGATGACAGGCGGCCGCCACGGTGGCTTCCTTGTAGCTCCTTGTGGTCGAGGGAATAAACAGCGTCTCGCAAAGCCCTGTTGCTTGGCAGCCAGTTGATGTGCCAGGTGATAGCAGTGCTACTTATGAAATGCGGGCTTTCATAATGATGCTTTTGTCAATTCAGCTTTAGGGATGGATCTGTGAAAATGGCAGAAAGCTTAAGGTCTGCTGAGATCAAGTTCCTGTCTTCAAAATCAGCGGCAAAGGGCCAAAGGACCTGGTTATGTTTGCAAGCAGAGTTGGTCCTCTCTCGCTTCTGGACCTGAGCAGCTCCCTGCTTTTGATGAAATTCATCTTTCTTTTTCTGCTTGAATAGCTCAAGCTTTACCTCTAATTGCACAGAACATTTGCTTCGTTGCCAACAATTGTCAACGTCCATCCTTGTACTTGGGAAGAGACCTTGCGAGATCTGCTCCGTTGGCTTGGGCCTCACCTTGCTTCTGAGGGAAGCGCCTGTCTCACCTGCATCAAGCGCAGGATCCATCTGCCAGTGCTGTGTATCTGCTGGAGGTTCTCCAACACATGACCTTTCTACAAGCTTTGGAGTAGGTAGCAGTAACGCAGAGCATTTGCCAACCCTCCAGCGCTTGTTGGAACAGGAAGTTTCATTTCCACCTTCCTAAAACAGTCTGGAGTCCAAAAGTGGAATCTCCTAATCTGATTTCTAGGCTTGGAATAGCCTGTTCCTTGACTCTTGGAGGTATTTAGGCTTGCAAGTACCAGAGCAGAATGTCTGCCAGGTGAGATGATGACTGTATGTGCTGTCCTGAGATACAGAGCTCTTCTGTAGGCAGGTAGTCATGCAGCAGAGATGTTACAAGCACTCGTTTTACTCGTATCTGTGACCAGAGCTTGTGATGCTCACCTGCATTTCAGCTTTGTGCATCAACTTAAGTTTGCAGTTTTGGGTATCAGTCCATTCTTGGGTGTAAACCAGCCAGCCCAGATAGCAAACAAAACAGTTCATAGAACTCATCTTTCCTGTAGGCTCCTCTCTTGCATGAGGATCAGGCAAGGCTTGGAACCTGGTGATCACAACTGCCATGGACTGGGTTGCATGAACAACCCTGGACAAGAAACGGGTTGGAAACACCAGCTCTTGCCCTGCCAGCCTTTCCTGCACGCGTGACTGGCTGGCAGTTCTGCTCAAGTGGCACTTGGGACACGAATGAACTCTTTGCTCCCAAGTGATCCTAGCTAAGGGTCTTTGCTCCTTGAAGGTTAATGATGGTAAAGTCTGTCATTTGACTCGTATTCGGTGAAAATTGGTGCCTGTAGGACCTGCCGTTTTGAACAGTGCACATTTTTTGTCTCAGCTGAAGCCCTTAATTTGCTACCGTGTGGTTTTAGCAGTATCCTTCCAGAGAAGATTGCTAGAGTAGACATGGGTAATTTCTGCTCTACATTATCGTTTTGTTAGCGGGCTTCTCTTTTTGCTTTTGCCTGGATCCATTTCGTCTCATTTCCTTTATATTTTAATTAGCATGTTCTGAATTTAAGAAGGAAAGACGTCATCTTGGGGCACTGGCACGTTAACCGTGCAGAGCCGCGTTGACAGCCTGCCCGGCGCACCCGGGCAAGGCAGCAGGAACGAAACGTGCCAGTTGAGGAGGTCGAAGGGTCAGAGAAGCTTTTCCTCCCACAGATACTGTTTATTTGTGGAATTGGAAGATGTTGAAAGGAACCTCCTCAAATCTGCATCTTTCCTTGGGAAAAGTGAGGCTGCTGCTCCATCCTTGGGGAAAATGCAAGGAGCGCAAAAGCGAGGAATATCAGATGGATTCCCATGGCTTGGCTGAGCTCAGCTTGGATAGGCTGTCACAAAACCCACCTTTGAGCTGTCATTCCCAAAACTTTGGAGTTGCCAGAAGGTTTGACTTGGTCAGATGCAGCAATAGAGTCACAACTTGAACTCACTGCTGCAGTTTTAATCTAAAAAAATAGCAAAAACTGTAAATGCTTAAATATATGTTAATAGCCATGAGTATTTTGGCCATCTAATCCCATGTCAGAGGAGGTCTCTTCATTTTCTCTTGGCTTGTGCGTTCTAGGATGGGTTAAGTCGGGGCAGCCCTGATAAGAAGCTAGGCTGATTTATCCCAGCTGAAGATTTCGCCCTTGATATTTTGAGTGTAATTCCATATAATGAAACCTAATTTATGATCCTTAATAAAAACCATAATCTAAGGCATTTGAAACTGCAGAAAGACTCACAGCTGTATTTTCTGCATCCTTCTGTGTTCTATAAACATATTTAATATATTGCCATCCCAAGGGCTCAGCGATCCTGAGCTAGGCCCCCGAAGTGATGAGCACCTAACAGAAACGATATGTGTTGGGCAGGTTTTATTTGCCTTCTGTATCTCTCTGAGCACCCTCCTTCCAAAAATTTCTTTTTAATTTCTCTCCACAGATGTAAAAGCTAAGCAATACATCTCCCCCAACACTTAACTTGAGTCGGATTCATTTTCAAGCCCCTGATTCCAACGTAACGAGCTTTAAGAGCATCAAAAGGGATTTGGCAGTATAGCTCATTGCGTGTATTTTCTTTTCCTTTATGTGAGGAGGGGAGCGCTGGGGAAGGAAGATTTAGCTGCCCTAATGAGCTAGCAGAGTCCTTGCATTTGCAATAGTTACCTGAGATGTACATAAAACGCGAGGCCCGTGATGCTCTCGAGGCCAAAGGAAAGGAAAAGTATTAAAATATGCAGCAGCCCAAATGCCACACTAATAGATTGTGTTCCCCAGAATATTTAGCCCTGCTGGTGCTGTGTCTGAAAACCAGTGGGGAATCGCTGCAAATGACTGCGGAAAATAATTAAGAGGGTATGGGAGGCTGGGAGAAAAGCGATATAGGGGTTCAGAGCCCGAAGTGCTGGTTGATTTTAGTGGCCCCGTGAGCGTGACAGCGAGTCGAGCTGGGGTCAGCAGCAAAGACGCCGACGATTCGAGGAGGATAATTAGCATCTTTGCGCCGCTTGGCGCAGAGCCCGGTGTTTACAACACCCCAACCAGACAGCGAGGGGCAGTTTTTCCTCCTCCGTGCCCCTCGGGGCTCACGGATGCCCCGGGCGGGCTGCTTTCCGTGCGGAGCAGCGCGGGCGGGCGCTGTCCGGATGCAGGCACGGGCGCTGCTCATTAGCATGCAGCAGAGGCGAGCAATGCAACAGCGGAGCCGCCGCCACCGCCGCTGCAGCTGGACGTCCCGCCGGAGCGCAGCCCAGCGCCGCGCCAGGGCTCCCCCGGGACGGCCGCGACGCGCAGCCGGGCAGCGCTAAGGGCATCAATCCCGGAGGTGCGCGGGGCAGGGAGCGCCCGCGGCGGGTTTTCCAGCGACCAGGGCGCTGTGCAACGCGTGCCGCTGGGGAAGGGCTCGGACAAAAGCGCGCTGCGCGCCCGCCGCCGCCGCCGCGGAGGATGCAGGATGCTTTATTGCACTGCGGCGCGTTCGCCGCTCCCGGGAGCAGCCCCCCAGCGGAAAGTAAACTGTCAAAACTAGCACGGCGGAGCATCCCCGCGGATATTTCCACCCTTCCTCGTCGAGAAGAGGTAAGAAGCTGCCTTTTGTCCGCTGCTTACAAGTTGCCCTGTGTCTTCAGGAGGAAAAAGAAGGTAAAAGGGGAAGAGGAGGAGGAATAGCAGTGTTTTTGTGCATGCACGGAGCCGGGTGGTAACTTTGCTCGATACACCGTTCGTGGCTGGTGACCTTTGGAGGGGCTGCTCTCTCCTGCAGCCTTTGCTGTCCTCGTTGTTTACCCGTGTAAAAGGTTAATTGGTAAATGGCATTTTTGCAGCTGCAGGGGGTCAGAGAGAAAGGCTGGTGCTATGTTAATGAATTTTTCCTTTTTTTTAATAATACTCAGGAAGGCTCAGCTGGTTTTAAATAAGAATTAAAAAACCCTCATCTCTCAGCATTAATTTTTTGCTTGGGTGAATGCAGCCTCAGGAAGGATGGATTCAGGGGGCATTTTCTGAGCAAGCTGCGTGCAGGCTGACGTTCTGGCGGATGATATTACTGCTCGAATGTTTATGTGTTGCTTTTGGAATCCTAAAGATAGAGAGTTTTAAAGTAATAATCTTACTACATCCTTCTTTTTAATGCTAGCACGCTTAGCTATAAATTAATCTAGAACTGAAAGCAGGGGGTTTAGAGGGGATTGCATTTTATTCAATGCAATCTTTTAAAGTCAAATTTCCTCCTTTTATATTACTTGCAGGATCATTTTAAGCAAATGCGCCACAAACGTGACCTGTGACCACGGAAAGATGTTAATCCAGTTACTCTTTGTTTTGCAGTCGTGAATCCTCGGTGTTGCTAAACAGCGACTGAATCTCCTCAAACCACCGGGGATTAGCGCTGGGCAGAATAATGCCAAAATGATTATTCACAGCAGATGTAGTGTCGTCCTTTTCGTTTTAGCCGTGTTATCTTGCAACTTATCTGACTTATATTTATTCAGCAATTATTCGACCTACTGCGGGAGCGCTCGCGTGTCTCCCATCAGCGCGTTGCCTTTCTGCGGGTGCTGCCTCGAGCCTGGGGCAGGGGTTTGTAAAGCTAAGCTATCTGTGGCTAACGAGATTATATTTGGCGTCGTATTTTAATCCTCTCCCGCCGTTTGTTTTATACCGTCTGGGTTCTGCTTAACAAAACGGGCCGGCCCTTGTGCTTGCTGTTGGCAGCCGTGCCGGGCTTAGCCAGTCTGGTGGCGATGGCTTTTGCAAATGCCTCGGTATTGCCCATCTCAGGGGTCGCTGCTTAAGCTTCAGCTTTGGAAATAATGGCAATATTTAGAAGACTCGCAGAGCAGGGCTGCTCATCCCCCTTCTGAGCATTTTGCCTGTCAGCTGGATTTTTCTTTTCCTTTAGGATGGAAGGCCCAGAATGTGCTCAAATTGAAACACATTTAGTGCTTCCCGTGGTTTTTGCTTATCATGCTGCAAATCCAAACTGCTGAAGTCCCTTTAAATAGCATGTACAGCCTCAGGGCAAATCACAGCACAACTGCTCTGCTTGAGATGATTTCTCAAAGACCATCGCTGAAAAGCCAAGCTATGAGAGCTGCAGCATGGTGGGTAGAGGGGAGGGATGGGAGAATAAAGGCTGTTTAGGAAAGACAAGTATTGTGAAAACTTTACAGGACTGTGGGGACCCTCATGCTGAGCACAGGTTTCTCCTGGGCTCATTGAGCGCTGATGGTGGATCCAGAGCCAGAGTCTAAATTTTGACAGAATCAGAGGTTTGGAGTCAATTTTCTAACCTCAGTTCTGCAGTAGAAAGAAACCTACTGAGATACAGCTCTGTGGCTTGTTAGGCTGCAAAGCTCCTGAGTGGTAGAACTGCAAATTGTAGAAGATAACTCATGCTTTTCGCCAGGCTTTTTGCAGCATACGCCCATGTCAACAACTGTGAGCGCTCTTGGGTACAGCATGCTGGTGAATTAAGGGGAGGTTAGTGCTGCTGCTGTTATCTCATCCTGCTTCATCAGCCCTCTGGAAATGGTGGCTGGCTAATCCGGACCTCCTAGGTCAGCCCTTTCCATGGCTCCCTCTTCCTTTCAGAGTCTGGAGGTTGGCTTGAACTTCACTTGACTTCTAGCTTTGGGGTTGTTGATGTTATTTAGCCGTCTCATTTCTTCAGCTTGGAAAGTAAGAGTTTCCATTTCTTCTTCGCAAGCAGGGGAAAAGATAAATGGTTGTTATCATTTCCAGAATTCCAAGAGCTGGACTTCTAAAGAAAAGAAAAAAACATAAATATTTTCAGATGAGTGGTAAGATTGAGTTGGCAATTTGAGTTGGCACTTTGCCTACCCTCATATTACCTATAAAATGAAAGAATACTGCATCTTTTACAAAATATCTTGAGAACTCTAAATAGGAGGTTCTTCTGAGATTTCTCTGGTTATTAATAATTTAATATTTTATCTTATACATACGAAGTTTTATGGTTAGGGTCAGAGGTTTCTTCTCCTAAGAGCAAGACTAGCAGTGTGGTTCAGATTAGGAGAGCATTTCTGCACCCTGGACCTCTCTGCTCTTATCTGGGTTCAGGAGCCCACCTGGGAAGCAGCCCCAGCTCTTCTGCTTTGAAACAGCTTCAGGGTAACACTTGATTCAAAGGGCAAGCTGATGTTTTAAGTTCATCCTTCACTGGGTTCTGAGAGATCCTGCCACATTCTGGACTGCAGGACTGGCGTCTCACCTGCCAAAGAGAGCACAGGCACAAAGATGGCACAAATGGAGCCTCCATTGGGAATCTGGGTTTTTCATGCCTTCTTTTTGCCCACATTCCCTAGTCTTGCCTCAGAGGAGCACGGCTTTGTGCTCTGATGACTATTCTTATCTATCATATCGTCCTGAAGGCCACAGACAGCAAAACTGGAGGCTGCTGTAGTCCATGGCACAGGGAAGCAGCGACTTGGGGACAGAGTCATGGGCACCCATGGGCAGATGTTCCACCCACTCCCTGAGTGAATGGTCCCAGTTCACCATGAAGGCAGACCAATCAGAAAGTGCTCTGAGACTGTTTTTGTTCAAATTTGGCAGAAACTGGCAATACTGGGATTTGGCTTTTGAGGGTTTATTTTTCCACAATTAAGCAAGAATAAATCTTGCACTGGTAAAGTTTTTTTTTTTTCCTTTTCCTTTTTTTTCTTGAGTCTCAAAAAACAAAACTAATCTCCAGTCTGAGGCCAAGCACGGACAACTTCAGCCAGAGAGGAGAATTATTCCAGGAGTTCTTAACACTCAGAATAGGATGTTGTAATAAAAGCTTCAACACAGCCTTGAATGCCTTAACAATTGCTGCTGTTGGCACTGTGAGGATCAGAGGGAATTGCAATAAAGCAGCAGTGAAAATCTGACTTGCCTCTCAGCAAATCAGGCAGATGGAGAAGATGGAGAGGAGTCTGGTTTGTTCCTCCTCCGTTGCATCATTTGGTTTCCAACCTACTGCAAACCTTTCCTGAGATGTGCAAGTTCTGCATGCAAGTTCTGCTGTTATGGCTGAAATTAGTGGGGATTCTGCACCATGAGTAATTGGGCTGATGGTTTATTTTGCTCTTCCAAGTTTTCTGGCATTACTTTCCTGCCTGCTGGGTTTCTACTGCAGCAGTTCGATATTTTAAGCCTACTGTTCCCAAAATATCTTGGGTCAAGTGAGCATTGCCCTCCTCAGCAGCCATTGCACGCCACCAAGGGCACCTTCTGCTCCAGCTGTGAACTGTTGCTTTGTTAGGTGTGTTTGTGTCTAGTTCAACTCCTTTATCCCCTTACGCCCTAGTTTTGGAGATGAAAGCTTTAACTGAGCTTCTTTTTAAACCCAGGTAGCACAAAGTCTTTGCAGTTTGTTCCTGATGAAATGGACTCATTGATGAAATGGACCCATGTAAGAGCCATGAAGCTACTAAAATGCTTTGTGTGGAGAGATGCTGCTTTGTAGGTGAGGTCTTTGGTCACCATGGGCCTCTCTGAGCAGTGATTTGGGTATAGTGTGAGCATTTGGTTCAAATACTGGTTTCAGGGAAGCTGGGGAAGGAGGCAGAACTCTGGCTCCTGTGTCTGGTTCAAAGTTGGCAGCTCTTCCCTCAGTCTGTCACTTTAAACTCAGACAGACATTAGGTGACCACTTAAAAATGTCTCTGTGGCTTTTGCTCTGTGTAAAGCTTTGGAGAAACCATGTCCAGGGCGGTTCCTCCAGAGATGGCACCAAGGAGCAGGGTCCTTCATGGAGCACCTGACCCTGGAGCTCTCCTGTTCTGAGCAGAACTCAGGGCTTCTCCGACAGGGCTGATGTTTAGGGAGATGATGGAGAAACTGAGGAGCAAACATAGTTCGGGGGAGGTCTGGTGGACTGGTCCCTGTCATACCTGACCATGAGTAGAAAAGCAGCCAGGTAGAGGCCTGAAGCCAGTTGCCATGTTAACCCATGGGTTGCACATTGGTAACCTCACGCTCTGATGGAGACCAGGGCATGAATACTTGGTGGCTGCTGGCATGGCATGGCCACCAGGCAGGCTGCCACCTCCCTGCCCTTCTCCTGGCAGCTGCTGGGCCTTTGGTCACAGCGGGCTATGGAGGAGCGGTGTTGCTGAATGAGACATGCCTGTTGGAAGCCCTATAGCAGCCCTTCTTCGAGCACATTGCAGAGCCCCGTGCTGCCTTCCTTACGTTGGCTCCTTAGGTTTCTCCTTGGTGATCTCCAGATGCAGGATTAGCCCGAAAATAAAGAAGTGAACAACTGTTAATGTTTCATTTTAGATCGGTGTTTGCCTGTGCGGTCAGGAGAACTGGATCTGTGTAACTGGAGCTCGTGGAGGGGGTGAGGATGCCTCGTTAGCCCTCAGCTGAGGGGAGGAGATAGCAGGAGGCATTAGGAAGCTCCAGTTCAGAGGCTTGCCAGTCACGGGTGTCATCTCCAAAGGAGTCTTGTGATTTAGTGACTGCAGATTGACTGAAAAGCCTTGTTGCAATCAAAAGGGTGGTGCAATCCTGGAAGATACAAGCGTATGTCTTAAGCCAAAGGAGAAGAGCAGTGACTTGTGCGCGTTGCCCCTGGGCTGAATGGCAGAAGGCTGCTTTTTGAGGCGTTTCTGATGCGTGCACAGAAATCCATTCACAACGAGTGTGGCACACGCAGCCCTCCTCGCGACACCGTAAGGCTGGTGGCTTGCGTGGCCATCCCGACACAGAGTTTGCCCCACGGTGCTCCTTGCTGCTGCCTGGAGGAGGCCCCATAGTCTGCTGCCATTCTCGGGGGACACTTGGCCAGCGTAGCTATAACCCCAGTGCCTTAGCTATAACCAGGCCTTCCCAGCTTAGACTTCTTGCAAGTGCTTTGCAGCAGAGAGCCCTCTCCTCTCCTCTCCTCTCCTCCGGGAGCCCTGGGTGCACTCCTGGCTCTCCCTGCCAGCTCTTGGATAGCACCACTGTTTTCCACATAGTTTAACTTATTGTTAGCGCTGTTGCTGTTATGAAAGGACTGCTGAGGGACGCCAGCGATGGCAGAGGTTGTGCTGTGCTAAGCACTGTGTGCAACAAGAGATTTCCTTGTCCCAGGGAGGCTACAGGTCAGTTGGCTTCATGTTGGACTTGGCATACCAAGGCTGGAAACGTGCTTGTGAATCCCAAGCTAGAAGGGGCTTGGGAGCCATGTTCTCTGCTGGATGTGGTTGGTCCCATTTGCTTCAGCTTCCCCATTTTTTGCCTGTTTCTAAAGGAGGGTTGGTGTTGCTTTGCTGAGGGCTGTGAGGGGTGATGGATCCGGTTCTGCTCCCTTCCCTCGCCGCCAGCGGATGGGTGGGGATGTAACCGGGAGCAGGGGTTAGTTCCTCCTCGGTGGAGCGCCCCAGCCATCGTGCCAAGAGCACTGCATAAAGCAGACTTTGAAAAATCTGTTCTACTTGAGGTCAGCACTTCATCTGATGAAGTTACAAGATAGATGTATTTTATTTTGCAATCTGTTTTCGAGCCATTACTTCTTTGTACCATGTGAAGTCAATTCCAGGCAGGCTTCTTTCCAGCTAAATCTCCAACCAGGAAATGTTATTTTCTCCCTATTTACTTCCCTCCTTTCTGGCCCTGCTGCAGGGCAAACAAGTGTGCAGCTCCTTACCGAAGAGAAATACCAAAGCTATTCTGTAGTTGAGGCCTCCAGAAGCAACATCGCTGGTACCCTCTTCCTTCTCTCTGTCCACAAACTACTGCTATTTTCCAACCACTTCTCTCTACTTTCCACGCCTGAAATGCTGTCAGTTCTCCTCATGTTAGTAAGAAAACACATGTTCCTGAGTATCTTCAATCTTCAGCTTCTGGAGACAAGTGAAACTCCAGGATATTTCTAACAGCACCAAAATACTAACTCAGTGGCCCCTCTAATCTCTAGGTCCAGTAGTTGCTCAGGACCTCAGGACAGTAGTTGCCAAGTTGCTCATCCTTGGATGAGCTTGCAGACCCTCAACGCTTTCTTTGGGACTAACATGTGGAGGTAGAGCGTGACTCCTACTCTTATGTGGCCAAGAGCAAGGAGGAGTGGCTTTGAAATGAAGATGAGATTTCCAGAGACGCACTGAGCAATTGGCCTTGTTTCCTTCTCATTTAAAAACTTCCTTACTCTTTTCTCAATTAGCATCAGGTTCATCTGATCGTGATGGATAATCAGGGGCTGCCCAGCACTTTGGAAGCAAGAGTCTTTGTTAGCAAAGCTGCAGTGTTGTTTAGTCGTGTCTGGATAGAAGGAAGTTAATGGATTTATCCCTTCACAGGACATGTAGCTGTACCTGAACTGAGACATCCTTTATATGGTAAGGTATTTGACCGCTGCTGAGGAGCGCTGAGCTGCTCCAGGCTCTGACGCTCTTCCCTTGTGTGCATCAAGGAATAAACAGCCTTGTCTCCACCGTTGTCTCCCTTATCCAAGCTGTTCAGAGTGGACCTTGCGCTCTCTGCAGCGTGTTGGCTTGGCACATCAGCACTGCATTGGTGTTCTGGTCATCCTGGCGCCTGGTTTGGTACTGGCACCTTTATCAAGCTGGCATACTCAAGGAGGTTCCTCTATTGAGTGCAATTGGTGATATTGCTTTTTCAATTTCATCTCACATTTGAAATGTACATTTTTATATTAAATTTTTGCCACAGGGAATTATTTTTAATTATGTTGAGCTGGAAGACGATAAAATAAAGTTGAATAAGTGAGACCTATGTAAAGAAGTCATGGAAACCATATCGTAGTAGTTGAAATATCCTCCTAGGACGTGGTGTATCGTTCCCACGAAACAACATATCCTAATGTAAATAAAATACTTGTAATTAAAACTGTTAATCTTTTGCCTTTAATGAGAGGAAAGGAGCAGAATCAGTATCTCAAGGGCAAGATCTTCAAGTTTGTACCCTCTGCCCAGGGAGGTGGCAAAAGCTCTGTGTTCAGTTTTTAAAGGTACAAAGCTATTACAAAGTACATTGTCCTGGTCTGGGCGGAGGAGGGAGATGTGGAGATTCCTTTTTTTTTTTTTTTTTTTTTTTTACTCT
>JAVCKT010019893.1:0-10351 GCA_032273925.1 Rhynchotus rufescens | reverse complement strand
GCGCCGGCGCCGCGGGCCGGGCGCGCGGGCCGCCCGCCGCCGCTCCCACGCCGTGCGCGCCCGTCTCGCCCGCAGGGAGGACCGGGGCCGCGCGCCGCAGCGCGACTTCCACATCCTGTTCGTGCCGCGGCGCAGCCTGCTCTGCGAGCAGTGGCTCAAGGAGCAGGGCGTGCTGGGCTCCTTCATCCACCGCGAGCAGTACAGCCTCGACCTCATCCCCTTCGATGGAGACCTGCTCTCCATGGAGTCCGAGAGCGCCTTCAAGGTGAGGGCTAACGGGAAGAGCCCCGTGCGCCCGGCCGTGCTGCCCGGCGGGTGTTTCCAGCTCCTTCACGGTGGTGAAGTGCCCGGCAGAGGCGCTGTTTGATCCTGCTGTTTGACACAACTTCCCACCTCATTTCCTGAGTAAACACTGAGGGGAGACGCTGTGCCTTAACTGTAAAGTCCGGGGTTATTTTCCCAGATTGAACATTCATAACACATCAAATACTTGTTGCAAAGGGCTGCTGTCGCTTCGCTCAGCACGCTGCAGAGCTGTCGTGTGCCGGGGCTGCTGTTTGGTGCCAGGCTGCGCTGACACCTACAGCTGTCCCCGACCAGGGGGGTACCCCATTTCCTCAGGACGCTTCACCTGGGGACAGAAGCATCGGAGAGCCTCTCTTCAGCTGGAGCTTATTGGGTGAAGCCAAGGGGACCGGTCCTGGCTGGAGGTGTCGGCTCCATCCCTAGGGGAGGTGCTCTCTGCACGCTGCCTCGCTCCGTCCCGCTGGCAGCACTGTGTGTGCTCACAGACCATTGCGGTAGTTTGGCTAAGTGCTTAATTCACTAACAGTCCCTGCAGATAAGGTCCGTATTTGCCAAGGACCATAGGTTTTTTCTTTTTCCCCTAGCTTATGTCTCTTCTGCTCTTTTGCCATGGTCCACATTCAGCTGTGAAGGCATCTCTGTCGGATTGATTCCATTGGGAATCCCTCTCGTTGCTTAGGAATGTTACTTGGAGAGTGACCAGACAAGCCTGTACCACGCGGCGAAGGGGCTGATGACGCTGCAGGCTCTCTATGGAACCATCCCTCAGATCTTTGGGAAGGGGGAGTGTGCCCGGGTAAGGCAAATGCTGCTGCTTGGTGTAATTCTTTGGACGTGCCATGGGAAATGTGCGCCTCACTCACACCTGAGACATTTTTGAATCAAAATTCCTCACCCTTCTTTTCCTACCAGGATTTCAGAATTCTGTTCAGCAGGTCTTTGCCATCTCTGCCTGAAACAGCCTTTGCTGTTCCATAAATGTCACTGTCAGGCAGATTGGCCACTTTTCTCCTAATTGCACATGCTCTCAGCAACTTGTGTTTCTGTGGCGTTCTGTGTTGGCATGAGAAGGCCTGAAATGTGCAACCTGCTGCTTGTGCCTTTTTCATTTCTCCATATCCATTCGTCCTCTTTTCTCCTCCTTGATCAACCTACAGTTGCCTGCTCCCTTTTGTCATTAGTGAGTGGCCTGAGAGGAACCCAGTGCCTTGGCTGCAGTTGTTGCTGTTGTGCTAAGCCCGCAGAGGCGGCCTTGGCTTGCGTCTGCTTGTGCTGCTTCCCACCTGACAGTCACTTTGTACCTCCTGCCATTCGCTTCCCTTACACAGGCCCACATCCCCGTTCTTGCAGGAGATCTGTCTGTCTGTTGTGGCCTGCATCGTAACCAGACCAATGTGGTTTATTTTCAGCACGTGGCTAACATGATGATCAGGATGAAGCGTGAGTTCCCTGGAAGCCAGAACTCCATCTTTCCCGTCTTTGACACCCTCTTGTTGCTGGACCGTAACGTCGATCTGCTGACGCCTTTAGCGACGCAGCTGACATACGAAGGGCTGATTGATGAAATCTACGGAATTCAGAACAGTGAGTCCTGCGGGTCCAGGGGGAGAAGTCTCCGGTGTGCTGGGGCAGCCTGGATTTCTTCCTCTCCTGGGTGAAATGCGGCTGAAATTAGTAGTGGGATTTAGCAATCCCAAGCTAGAGCTCGTCATGATGAGCTGTGCTCCTGTTTTTGCTTAGGAACAGGAATTGAGTGCACGTCACTGAATGATTATTTTGGATGTCAGCTGGGTGCAGACATGGTGACACAGAGCACATAGTGTGGGAGTAGAAATTTCCCTGTATGTCTTCACCCTGCAGCCTGGATTGTTCAGGCTGGAGTGTGTGAAACACCATTCAGGGTTCCCCCACCCTTCCTTTGGGATGGTGGAACTTCAGAGGGGCACTGGTGGCTTTTCATTCCCCCTGCCGTTCTGCTGACTGATGTAGGGCTGCCTCTCTGGAAGCAGGATGCTGAGTGCTTGGATCCCAGTACTTGTGTACCTGTGTCTGGTATGGGTGTGTCTGGGGCTGTGGGTTCCTGTGTGAGTGCAGCAGACAGTCCTTCATTCCCACACACAAAGTTGTTATTGTTATTAAGGCATTTATGTTGGCTTTGCTGCTCAGAACTGTCTCCAGGTCAGGGGACAAGCTTCCTGCTCTGCTTTTCTTGACTCCTCATGGTGAAATTCCAGTTCTTACACAAGTTATTTCTCCACACTTGATAGCTTATGTGAAACTCCCTCCTGAGAAGTTTGCTCCAAAGAAGCAGGGTGATGGTGGCAAAGATCTGCCCACAGAACCCAAGAAGCTGCAGCTGAATTCTGCTGAAGAGCTGTATGCGGAAATCCGCGACAAGAACTTCAATGCGGTGGGGTCGGTGCTGAGCAAGAAAGCCAAGATCATCTCAGCAGCCTTTGAGGTGAGACCTGTGTCTGCCCATGCGTCCCCTGGGCATCCTACCACCAGGTACAGACATGGTTTGTGCTCAGTGGGGTTGCAGTTGGCAGCTCGAGCTGCTCCCATGGAGTAATCCCTCAGCCAAAGAAAACAAATGCGATCCTCAGAAGTCCCTCTCGTCTGTTCCCCTGTCCTGGCATGACATCGGCTCCACTTCAGCTGTTCCTAGTAGGTGCTGGTCACATCTCTTAGGAAAGGTAATGCGGATTCCCTGCTCTCCACAGACCTCTGTATTGGGGCTTATGCTGTCCTCAAAATTCGCCAGAACCACATTTCTGCTGTGTGAGCCCACAGTTCCCTAAATGGGAACTGCCTTCTTTGGTCTGCAGAGTAGCTAGATGCTGTTTACTTCTGCAAGAGGCCAAGAGTTAATTTTAGCATACTGAGCCATTTCTCTTTGTTGTTGTTGTTGCCTATAAACTCACTTGTTGCTTGTCCCTCTGTATTCCCTGAGGGTGGAGAGAGAAAGCTTTAAGAAACAGAGCTCCAGAATGCGCTCTCATATTTTGGCTGGCATGAGAAACACTGAGAATGTGAAAGCCCCAACTGTCTTGCAGGAGGCTTGTCCTCTAAACAGATGCTGTAATGTTACCTTAGACACACTGGAGAATGCTGTGGGGCACGTTTGTGGGGTTGTTTGGAAACATCATATTGATACTTTGTGAGGAGACAGAGATGACACATCTGTGGTTTGAGAGGCCGTGGTGATTCTCAAAACAACTTGTAGTGGGTGCTTTTTTTTTTTTTTTTTTTTTTTTTTTTCCCCCTTTGCACTTTCACTTCTGCCACATTTAAGATGAGGTAGTGGTCCCTTAAATGGCGTATGCTTGCTTAGGTTTATCCCCTAGCAAATATGTATTATTGCTGTATTAACACTGAAGGCTTTACAGATGGCTTATTCATACTGGTTGTTAAGAAAATTAAGAAATTGTCAGAGGTAATAGGTGATAATGAAACAGCAGCATTTTGGTAGCAGAGGACTTAAATTGCAGGCTTTATCATTATCACACTCCTGCCTGCACTTGCCCATTTCAGTCTTTCACACATAAGTCAAATTATTATTTTTATTCCAAGTTGCGGCAAGCTCCAAATAGCCCAAAAGAAATACAGACCTCTGGAGTGCTCTGACACCTGAAAGCTGCCGGGTGCTTCATCAAACAGTTGCTCTAAACCTGGGACAGTGTTACAGCCAGGTACAGCGAGTGACAGGCTCCTCTTGAGGCATGCAAACCCTGCTATTCTGCAGCCACTTGGAATGCTGCTTTGAGGGGAAATGTGCCCCTTTTCTCATTGCATTTTTCTAAAGCTCCACATTTATTGGCAGGTAGCAAAGAAATTCATCTTTGCATGAAAAAGGTAGAGTTTTGCGGGTTGGGAAACTGAGGAACCGATAGTCACGGATGAGGTCAGATAAAGGTGGAGAAAAGTGTTTGGCAACTCTGGTATAATGGAAGAAACGATGTAATGGTGAGATCCTCTCTGCTGTTGTACTCTGTGCTGGCTCCTCTCATTTTCAAAGTGCAGTTATAGGTAATGCTGTGATTTTAATGAGCACTTATTTTGTCTGAAAAGTCAAACACCTCTAACCATATTTGTTGTTGCCAAATTACAATATTGTATCCTGCTGTTCACATATTTTACCTTTCTGTAGTTTAAGCAGTGAGTAAAGAATCTTTGTATGATGAAATGATCTAGCTGGTATGTGGCTAAATATACTGAAGGGGTGCTAATCTAGTGATGAATTTCTTTAGGAAAGACACCACGCTAAAACCGTTGGCGAGATTAAGCAGTTTGTCTCGCAGCTGCCGCACATGCAGGCAGCAAGGAGCTCTCTGGCGAACCACACCTCAATTGCAGAACTCATCAAAGACATCACCAGTGAGTATTCATCGAGCACGGCCATGTGAGTGTCTCTAGGTGCACGGCTACTTGATCAGTATCATTCAACTTTCCAAAGATTGGGGTTGTTCCCACTGGTGCAGCTCTGCTGAAAATGTTACATGTAGAAAATAAGCTGTCAGTTGCTAATGTATTGATTTGCATTCTTTTCCCTTAAGCATCGGAAGATTTCTTCGATAATTTAACAGTGGAACAAGAGTTTATGTCTGGAATAGACACAGACAAGGTAAATAGATATTGACATCTTGTTATTCTTGCTTTTTTTTTCTTTTTTCTTTTCAAAAAAGTTATTTTGTGGGAAAGGGAGGCTCCTGCTCTGACGTGTTCTGTGACGCCGTGTGCTGTGAGGGTGCACTGAAGAGTTCAAGACTGTTCTTGAAGCGATCGACTGTGGAATCAACAGACCTCAGAAAGGTGCTAGGTGGAGCCACTGGTGTATCACCATTTAAAAGATGCTCATAAGCTGTCTGGAGAGCAGCTGCACTCCCTTTCATGCAGGTTTTTTTCTTTTCTTTTTTTTTTTTTTTTTTCATAATAGAACTAGGGAAAAGTAGATCTTTCTTTCCAGGTCTGCTGGGAATTTTAACAAAGCGTTGTCTAACAGCTTATGTATTTTTTTCCCATAGGTTAACAATTACATTGAAGACTGCATCGCTCAAAAACATCCCTTAATTAAGATCTTGCGTCTTGTTTGCTTGCAATCTGTGTGTAACAGTGGTCTGAAACAGAAGGTTCTGGACTACTATAAAAAAGAGATCCTCCAGGTTGGGCTATAACTTTCCAATTTATTTGTTTATCTGAAGGTTACATTTTTATGATGATTGTTGTCTTGGCCTAATGCATGAAAATGCTTTTAAGTGTTACTGAATTTTGCTACTTTGTACTATGGAGTGGAGGAGAGCAGGATTTTGTACAACACAGCGTAATGTTTGTTGTTGAATAACTGGGCATAGTAATAAAGGCAAATCTTTCATGTTGCAGACTTACGGCTATGAGCATATATTGACATTAAACAACTTGGAAAAGGCCGGACTCTTGAAATCACAGACAAGTGGTAGGAATAACTACCCAACAATCAGGAAAACCCTGCGCTTATGGATGGATGATGTTAATGAACAGGTAAGCACACATTTGAGCTTCCAGTTTATGCAGGGAACACCACACCTACCAATAAGGCATTAGGTGCAGCAGGAAAACTGCTGGACTTGTGTTTGAGTTTGCTTTCCAGCATGAAGCAGCACTCACCTGCTTCTTGCCTTCGATGTCTCTCACAGAATCCCAACGATATCTCCTACGTGTACAGCGGCTACGCGCCGCTGAGCGTGCGCCTGGCGCAGCTCCTGGCTCGCCCAGGGTGGCGGAGCATAGAAGAGGTTCTAAAGATGCTGCCCGGTCCCCATTTTGAGGAGAGGCAGCAGTTGCCTACCGGCCTTCAGAAAAAGCGTAAGTTTTATTGTTTACAAGAAACATAAATCTCTTTTAGGCTAGGATGAGGCAAAATGGTATCAGGGCTGGGTGAGCCTGGGCATCTACCTCATATGTTTGTTCCACTCCTGTATCACATCTGGCCTGCTCTTGACAGATGGGTGTCTGACTTCAAACTGCCAGCCTTACTGTGACTTAGCCTACTGATGAACAGTACTGCATGTGTTTAAAATGCATCTGCAATACAGACCCCTATATGTTTAACTTCAGAGCACTAAAATAATTGCTAACTTTATGCTCAGATTTGCATAAGTAACATTACAAAGAAGGCCAACATTCGTCTCATAGTACTAAGCCTGAGCAGACAGACACACATCCTGGAAAGAAACTACAGATCTGGGGATGCAGCCTGCATGTCTGTGCCCCAAGCTAGTGCTCTGCTCACTAGGTTTCTGTATTATATATACCATATATATATATATATATATATACACACACACACAGCTAGCAGTATTATATATAAATACAGATAGCAGTATTATATAATATATAATTATAGCAGATATATACAGATATATACAGATATATGCATATCTGTACAGATATATACAGATATATGCAGAAATATACAGATAGCAGTATTATATAATACTGCTATATATATAATATATATGTATATAATATATATATTTAATATATATATTTTATATATATTTATATATATTTATATATTTAAAATATATATATTATATATAATATATATAATACTGCTATCTGTATTTTAGGACATTTTGAGTTTGACTTGGCAGGCAAAGGATATGAAATGTTAATATAAAACTAAAAGCCTGTAAATCTCTTTGGATATGCAGGTCAGCACGGTGAGAACCGAGTCACTCTGGTGTTTTTCCTGGGAGGCGTGACGTACGCAGAGATCGCAGCACTGAGATTTCTCTCTCAAATGGAAGATGGGGGCACAGAATACGTCATTGCCACCACAAAACTGATCAATGGAACAAGCTGGATCAAATCCCTCATGGAAAAACTGGAGCCTGCCCCTTTCTAGGGTCTGTGGCAAGACACTAACACTGAGAGGCCGTGTGTGATACAGGCGTGTGGGTCTCTGGTCTTCTGGCATGGCTGCCTGTGCATCAGAGAAGGAAGAGACTCTCCTGAGGCCGGATTATGATGCAGTTACCCACATTCCGCTCTGCACTTTGGTGTTCCTGCTCTGTGTGGAACTTCCTGACAGACAAGCAGTGCTGAAATGCACTTTCAATGAAATAATAAAAAATAGGAGAAAGAGACATCGCTGCCTGTGGTCTGACTAATCATCCAAGTGCTAGGGGAGGGGGCCTGGTCCCTCCATTTGACAGTTTGCATTTTTTTTTTCTTCCTTTCAGGCTAGTTTAAATCTGGTAATGTGATTACTTTTTTTTGTTGCCTTCCTAAGAAGCTCAGGAGGCAGGATGTCTTCTGCTCCTTATTGCATACCAATATTTCTAGTCTCTCCCATCTGGTAATTCCGTCAGTGCACTGAGATCTGCTGCTGTCAGATCTGTACTCAGATGTGCTTTGAAAGGCTGCCACTAGGAGCCCCCTAAAATGGGCTGATTTCCTTTTCTCTGGGTTCCCTCCACATTCTGTATTTACAGGGAGCTACAATGGGTTCCTTTCTGGACCATGCTTAGGCTCTGTGCAGAACTACTGTACTGTGTTTAGACCTACAAACATTCTTTGTTCTGGGTTTATTACTGCTGCTGTATGGGTGTTACCTGAGCCAGTAATTTTTGTGATGTTCTCTTTATGACTTAGACTTTTCTTGAGAGCTTGTAGCAATGCACATGACTCACAATTACTTGTAAAAATGGCAAAGAACAAAGACATGGCAAAATGTGCTTTCTTTCCTCCAGCATCAGCACATCACTTTAAAGAAAATTTTAAAGCATAACTTTTTTCCTGTGTTTTTTTTTTCCTAGTACTTCCAATGTTTTCACCATTATTATGTTGCTAGACAGCTAATGGCTGAATTTCTGAAGGTTGGCTGCAGCATTCGCAAGTTGTGGGGGAGTAGCCCTTTTGGATGACAACTCTGTGACTGCAGGCTGAAAAACAGTGACTTTATATAATCAGAAATGGAGAAACTGAAGTTGCTGCCTTAGCTGGCTGAAGGGAGGAAAAGCCCTAGACAAAGACTCTGCGGTCAGCACGAAACCCCCCAAAGCTTCTGCACAGTGGAGGGGGGGACAGGGACACACTTCTGCTCTCATCTTTCTCGTGAAAGGCGGACTTCTGCTTCTCCAAGCTCCAGCATGTTCATGTGAGGTGCCAGCCAAGGGGCCAGGCCACAGCAGCTCAAGATCTTGGCAATAGATTGTGCAATGGAAAAACAGCTGCTGAAAAGAGGAAGCTATAACATTTTTACTGCTTAGGTTCAGGCACACTCTGAGCACACACAAAAAAAAGAGCAATTATATGGCACTTAATTTACAATTACATTATGTGCAGCTTAAAAGTGAAACAGAAAGGATGAGCTGACAGGCTCCTTTTGGAGCCAGTTCTAGTTCCCTGTCAGAAATTCAGTGGTTATTAGGCACCGGCAGTACGGTTCCCTGCTCAGCCTGCACTGCAGCTGTATCAAGCTGTGTGTTATAGTTAGTTGCCTCCAGGGCACAAGGAAGTCCACTGTCCTGCACACTCTTCGGTCAGAAGTTTCCTCTACCCCATGCAGCATCTGTTTAAACTGTCCCTATGCAGAGCAACTGCACTAGCTGCAAATAATGAAAACAACTCACTCAAACAAGGGAAATCCTGGGGCCTTTTACTGGCTGCTTACTTCAACAGTCTGTGGCAGAAGTGGCCTGTTTCTCCAGTGCCCCTGATACAAGCACATGACTCCAGAAGGCAACTCCAGACTATGAATTACATCAGTGTGCTGACAGCCTGGTTAGTCACATGGGCCTTGCCCAGGTGGGAATCAGGCCAAAATCAGCAAGCTCATTGAAACAGCAAAGCGTCAGAAGCACCAGGCTTAAAAGACCCTTTTCTTCTCCTTTTTTTATGTTTTTCATCTTTTTTTTTTAATAAGCAGTTGCAGAGCCCAAAATTATAAACTGGAATTTTCCATGGGTATGGTGGCTGGGCCCTTGGTGTTGAGCCAGTGAGCGCGAGGCAGATTCTAGCTGCAGAAGACTCAGCCTTGCTAAGTGCTGGGGAGCACAAAATCAGGGACTGCTGCATAGGCCTGAGCTGCTGACCCCTGGCAGAGCCTCTGCTCCACTGCAGACCCTTTGCTCTGTCCACTGTCACTGTACTTGGGCTCCTTCAAAGTAACCACTGGGGACTCTGCTTCACATGCCCTTTCATTTATAAATAGTTGAAATTAAAAAAGAAAATGACATTAAAACATTGTCTTTGCACACATCTGTGCTATTAGTTGCACTGCATAATGCATATGTCCATGATCCTTTCAAAGTTATTTGTTTTTCCAAGTTATTTGTAACTGTTGGATTTGGCCCTTTAAAAAAAACAAAAAAAAAGAGGAGGGGGATTGAGTTCTGCTGGATCTGTCCCTTCTGAGAAACCTGTTGTCTAACTCCAGTTCACTTACTGTAAGAAAACAAAAACCTATGTGATCATTTTTAAAAGATCTTTATCTCTTCTTCCCTTTCCCCTCCAAATCCACACTCATGAAACACAACATTAATTATAGTTCATTCTGCCATTGAATGTACTATATTGGAAAATACCTTTACAGGATATCTTGACTAATATCTAAATATCTTCACTGAAAAAAAAAACCACATTTTTAATCATTTGAGGGCGGCAAGCAGGCAAGCTTGCAGGCTTCTCTTAAAAATAACAAGTCATGATGCCATTTTTTTTCAGTCAGCTTAACTGAATTTAAATCAACATACTGCAACTTCAACAAGCAAACCATGCAAATTATGCAGGAAACCAATGTGGCTTGTCCTGCTAAGCTTTATTTATATAGTTTCACTGTGAAAGCATGAATGTTAGTTAGCAGCGTTTAAAGCGAAAGCTGAAGTAGTTTTGGATCATAAATTAACTGATATATGCAAAGGAAAAAAAAAAATAAAAAGGATATTCATTGTAGTTCTTTCAGTCTATCATTACAAAAAAATGACCTCGGTTTAACCTTGAAGGTCTTAGTACTATCATAATTTCAAGATTTTTTTTTTCATAACTTTGAAAAGTAATCATA
>JAVCKT010019891.1:20875-35335 GCA_032273925.1 Rhynchotus rufescens | reverse complement strand
CTAGCAGCACTGCTGGTAGTAGTAGTATTGTGCATGCTGTCTGCACCATAAAAAATGAAGTATATTTAAAATGTTACTCAAAATATTCTGTATTCTCTAGTTTCTTCCCAGTAAGTACGTTTTTGTTGTAGGTTTTTAGAATTCCTTTTTAGAAAATCTGTATTTCTTTATGCTGCATGGCTTTTTAAAATACACCAGTAGTTCCTTCTCTAAATCAGTGCCCCTTTCTACTTAGCAGTAATGTCTTGCTTTCCATGGATGTTTGATATTGATAATTATTGCCCTGCTGCTAGCCTGTGGAATTATATAAAATGTAAATGAAATCCAAGTATATGATAAGTGCTTGAGAAAGATTAGGATTGATCAAAAATTTTGGAGTAAACTATGGAAAATCAAGAAATCTTTCTAGAAAGTTGCCTTTTTTGAAATGTGCTGCATGTTCTGTTTCTGCCAAGGACTGTTTTTACAAGGCAGCTCTCTTCTAAAGGAAAGACCCTCCATGATGCTGTTCCTGCTACAGACTGCTAACATTTTTTTTCTATTCACTATTCATGCTAGATTTTGAGTTGTTTTTGTGCCCATGAAACTGAAGACTAACAGTTTCTGGAGCCAAGCATAGTCTCTTTGTTGGGTAGAAATAAAGCCTACAGGAGAGGATGGATGTGCTCAGCGTCCCAGCAAGTGGCTTGAGATGAAGTGATATTGGCAGGATTCAGACTGAAATTATTACAGAACATGAATGCCACATGTGCAACTGCTGCCTGGCTGTTTCTGTGCCTCTCTCATTTTGTTAAAAAGTGCTATCTTAAAAAAAATAGTAATAACCTTGATCTTGTGCCATTGCTATCTGAAAATTGCAGGGTCTTACAGATCCCAGAACGAAGGATCAAGGGGGAAAATGATTGTTCTGCCAAACATGAAGCTCTTACAATGCTAGTATTATACAGGGTTTCCACAGAAAAACCCTTCCATTTAGTTTAGCTTATAAACTAGCCTTACTTAGAAGTTTGGTAATAGGCTTTTTTCTTTCCAAATTGATGGGGAAAAAAACTTTATTAATCATGATTAGCCATTCTGATAGTAATAGTAGATTGGCATATTCTCAATTTTAGTCATTTTTGTTGTGCTGGTCTACATACAAAGATGTATGGGGTTTCCTTTGGGGTAGATATTCACATGAGATTTTGTGACAGGAAACTGAAGCAAAGCACTGTCTGAAATCACTTGCAGGCAACTCCCGCGGTCCTGCCTGTGCTTGTGCTATTCCTGGTACTTGATCCTGGACTTAGACAGTGAGTTGTTCTGAGTAGTGAATTTGTGGTTCAAACACGTGGGCGTTAGCACCTTCGAAAGAGTTTGAATCCATCATTATCTGTTTTTCCTCTTTTGTTTAGATATCTCATGGTGTGAAATTAGAAGAGAGACATTACTGCAGCCCAGTTGCATTCCTTGATCCCAGCTACTGATACTCCTAAGGAGAAAACCAATTGCAATTATTTTTAGGTCATGTTACGCATTTTGAAAATACTGTCTTCTGCATCTTTGCAAAATCTCATTTTACCAAATACTCAAGTGTGACACTAATAAGCTTGCTGTTCTAGGTCCAGCCTTGGTTTTGTCCTAGAAAATATATACTCCAAAAAGTCATGCACTGGGAGTTTGGCCTCTCAGTCCAATTCCTTTAACATCTCACCCCTTCTAATGTAGCAATGTCTTTCAATAAATTATGATAAATAAAGCCACTAAAACTTTCTTGTTACTGAATTTGATTTCTGTTTCCTTGCCATTTTGTGTTCTTGTTCTTCTTTTATTATTATTATTATTATTATTATTATTATTATTATTATTATTTCCTCTGAAGTCAGCTTCTTTCCTCACACATTGTTTTGGATTTGTGCTTCCCCTAGGCACTAGGAGATGTCATTTTGGGGCCCAGATTCCCTTTAATGCTTTCTTTGCTTTCGTGAGGCGCAGGCTGTCCCAGGCTTCAGCGCAGTGCCGGGTGGGCCCTGTCCTCACTCGCTGTCTCGCAGGCGTTCAGGGTCTAAAGGATCTGGCCTTCTGTAATTCTGTTCCTTCAAACACTGGCTTAACCAATGCAACAATCTGGCAGCTTGATTCCGAGTCACCACAGCTCATAGTCTGCTAACTTTCAAATCCTACAGAATCTTTCTGTGAATGCAAAATGCTTGGTTCTGTATCCTGTTGTTTTTTTGGGCATCTAGGACACCATTTCGGACATCTAGGCACTGATGACTAGAACCATTTTTCACTTTAATTTTTGTGAAGGGGAAAAAATAACATTTTAACAAGATTAAAATTCAGTCCTTAGAATAATGAGTGTGATCATGATGATGGTATGTGAGTAGGCAGTTTAATAAATGAACTAATTGATTTTTATATAGTATAAAGAACTAAGAATCACATGCTTTCATCTCAGAAATACATATGTCCTTTACAAGCACATATTGAAACAGCAATAAGAACATTGTTGGAGGTTTATGGCTTTGTTCACAAGTGAGATATGCTCTGAGTTTATCTTGTTTGCATGCTTCTAGAAAATATGTTTAGATAAAAAGTTTGTTCACAGTTTTCTGTGAGCATTTTTTCGATGCCAAGAGCCTTCTTTTCCTTTTTTGTCTTCTAATACATTTATTTTGAATAGCTTTTTAATTATTTTTCTGGTTAAAAAAAGCAATCTAGAGTATATTAAACTTTGCAACTGCTTTGCAGTCTGCTACCAGTAAGAAACCTCTAACTTTGTCTTTGAGTTACTTTGATCTGATTGCCCCCAAGTTTTGACCATAGAATTTAGAGTTTCACCTGACTCAATTGCCCCTGTTGTGAAGGGATATTTTACATTCTAGTGTCACAGGATGTCTGAGAGTAGTACCCAGTAATTTCATTATAGGCCCTCCTGAATTTTCTGTTTGTATCTCTGCTTCATTTCCCTTTCATTTTATTTCTACTGCTATGCAGAAATGACTCAGTCTGTCACCAACACTTTTAAAAATGAAACCAAAGATACTTACCTCATAGGCAATACTGGAACAGTGAGCTTTTAAATTCTCAGATATTCTGTATAAGGGCGTTGTGGAAAGGAGCCTTAGACCATCAAGTGCTAAGGCAGATATTTGAAATGTATTTTAGTACTCTTTTCCACATAAATCATGTATACAATGTATATCATTACTGGAACACAGTGGGGTTCCAGAAATACCAGTTTGGTGTTTCTCCTACAGCACTGCAACATTGCAGATACTTCCAGGGCTGGCAAAGAGAAATTACCACACCTGTGTATAGTGAGGGAATTCATTTTCAGTGCAGTTTTGAGGCAGGAGGCCTTCCACTGAGCAAATACAAAGAAGACAAATACTGACTTCCATTTCTATACTATTTTTCTAAGTGTTTATACTGAATAATTTTCAAATTTTTGACAGCTTGTGATAAGAATTTTTCATTGTGATAGTACATCTATTAGGTATTACACAGGTGGTAAGTTGTTATAGCTCGTTTTACAGAAAGTGTAGTGAGAGGGCAAAAGGCCAATATATGATTTTCATGTAATAAATTAACTGTAGAATAGAGAATAAAACATGTAAGGCAAAATTTGAATGGATAAAATCTGTGCTTTTCAAAGTGTCTATATTCTCATTTCAGATTCCCTAGATGGTTATTTTACCAAAGAACAGCTATTCTTGATATGACATGGCTTAAAAGCCACAGCATCCATAGTTCATTTTTAATCATCACTTCTATTTTGTGTTTCCAAAGATTACTTTATTAGTATCTTCTATGTGTTAGGATAGATTACAGTTCTAAAATGATAACTTGTAAAAAATGCAGTTTTTGGTCCCAGAGAGCTAAGCAGTCCCAGAACCTTTTTTTTTTTACCTTTTCTTTCTTCTTACTGAGCCGAAGAGCTGAATGTAGTTCAATATTTCTACATATTACTCTTCATGCAAACAGCTGCCAAGCTGCCATGAGAAGCTGCTACCAGAATCACGGGAACTTGGATGGACACTTGCCAGAGGAGGGATGTCCATTCTTGGATATATTAAACAACTCCACTGGATGTGTTATTTAGAAGCTGGGTTGGCTTCGAGGCTGACTCTGCTTTGAGCAAGGGATAGGACCAGGTGACCTCCAGAAGTGCCTTCCAACCTGAATTATTCTCTGGTCCTGAGCATGCATGATTATTATGACATTTTCTGTCACATCTTATGAGAAAATAGCCTCAATAGAAGCTCTGTATTAGTCAAGAGCTTATACAGAATTTATTCTTATTGTTCTGTGCTCAGATTTTAGGTGATACTTAATATCTGTATAATATAAAATATTCAATAGTAAATTTAATCCTCCTAGTTCACGATTGCTGCGTCAGATCAGCTATTTTGCACGGATTTGTCAGTGTAATTTTTCTTGTCTTCTGACCGAGTAGAACATTGTGTAATTTTGTAATGCTGCAAGGGTAAGGTCAAATATTTTGCTGATTTCTATCTTGTGTACTTGACTGTAGAGTGAGTTAATTATAAAGTTCCTTTGGGATACAAGCTTTCTCAAGAGATTTTTGTCCACTGAATCTTGAATACCGACATATTCACAGAAAATGCACCCAACAGGAATGCATATGTAGCTAAATCAAATGTATGTTTACATGTGGGTAAACATTCACAGGAACAGAGGCTTGATGTTGCTGTCCATGCTTGTTTCATTTGTGTAAACCAGGAGTGACCTGAGACTCCCAGCAACAAGTCACTTCTAGCTCCTCTCAGTATAAAGGCAGCCGGCACGTTGCCCTAAGGACAGCAGTTTACTGGAGTGTAGAAGTAAAAGCAGTTCTGTTACACTGGACTATTTATTTACTTTTATTAATACTTCCCATATAAGACTCATGCATTGCTAAATTCTGTATTAAGGTAACTGACAGCTTGATTTAAAAAAAAAATACATCCTCTACAGAGGATTTTTTTGCTTTTCTGCTTTAAAAAGTGCATATGATTTTGTTCTAACATTCGAATTCAAGAGTATCTTACTGAGAAGACTGTTGCCCTCTCAAAGTGCAGGTTTGGTTTCTGTTTTTTACAGAATATGATTTTCATTTTCTAAAAACCTCCAATACAAATGGATATTTTCAAATAACTCTGAGCTTGTTTGCATAAAGTACAAAAATCTAGATTTATTCTGCAGTGGAGTTCACTACAATTCTGGCAAAATTCACATCAAAATTTGAGCTCATGGGCTTTTTTTTTTTTTTATGAGCACAGTGAAAGCTGATGTATAGATTACTGGTGATTTTTCTTGACAGCCAAAGAAAAGATTGGTCTGCTTCTACTCACTGACATTATAGTTTGTTTAATTTCAGCAATCTCCAGTGTGTGTTATTGAAAGAGTTTTTGGCCTCAGATGCTTTAGTGTGCCTCTGTTTTCTAAATATCAGCTTTCTGAAAGGTGAAATTTTAGTATTTGTTTTCTTTCGGAAACCAAAGTGCTACATTATAAACCATGGTACCTCTCAGAAGCTGTTAGTTCCAGTTATGTATAATAATTCACAGATAAACAGCTAATATTGCATTCCTGAATATACTCTTTCTTGGAGACTGACAGATTTGAGTATGAAACCAGGCATGAAACAGAATCAGGAAGTGGTTGTGGCTTTGAAAAAGAGTTTCACTATGGAAAAGATTTTGGAAGTAAAGATCATATGGTTAACCATCTCCAGATAAATGTAATTATGGATGTTACAACTGCACTGATGACTAGAACCAAATACGAAACAGGCCATTTCCAGGCCTGCAACTCAGCCCAGCAGGAACCTTTCTAGAAAGTGATACTGCTATTACGGACTAGCAGAAATGCAGTGAATACTTTTCCTGAAGTTAGGTAGCATGGATATTGCATTTTTGTGGCTGTTCTCCCATGAAGATCTGTCTGTAAAATGGACAGTGTTTCAAGGATAATTTGCCTTGTTCTGTGAAAATAGTAAGAAAAATACTTCCCTTATCATGTCACTACAACTGATAAAGCTTTAAAATTGAGAGATAGGACTTCCTATTTCATTTTTGTTTGGAAAAGTTTAAAAATGCCATCATATTTCATAGTAGGAAATATATAGAAATAAAACAAGATATATATAATACATGGAACAAAAATACGTGGTTCCCAGTAGGGACAGGTAAAACACTACCATGGCTGTGAAGAGGGACGAGGTGAAAGGACTCAGGGCGCAGAAGGAGCTGAGGTTTGGTTGAGCTTTGTTAGTTCTTCTGTTGGTCCTTTTATTAAATCTGCATATAGTAAATACAATAAAAGGGCTTGATTTCCAAAGGTAATTAGAATTTTCTGAAAATGTGGCATACTGTGAGCAACCAAAATCTGAATTCGAAAGACTCATTAAATATGTGTATTGGGGCTTTTTAGAGCCTAAAACTGAAGTTAAGGCAGCATATTAACTAATTTTAGGAGGATTGTATTTGTGGTCTCAGAAGCTAATCACCATTCCCTCTTGATTGCTGATTTACTTGTTACTAATCACATTGGCTGTGGTAAATCGTTGATATGAGGAAGACTGGACCTGAACTCCTGAACTCTCAGGAGTTGCCATTGACAAATATCTCCCTAAATCTCCCTTGGAAGTCGTGTGGCCCTATTCCAGTTTTGGTATCAGAAGTTGGAAAGGACTGCTACCCTGTGTCTAATGCCTGCAGAAAAAGTGCAGTCAAGAGAACTGAGGAAGAAATACACAAAGTTTAACATTTCAAAAATTCCTGTGTCTCTCCACAATCTTTATTACAGAAGGTCCTTTAAGGTTCTTGATGGAAACAAATCTAAAATATGTTATTACGGAAATGTCAAGTCTTAGACTCAATTTTTACAGGTTTCCCCTGAAGCTGAAATACCTTAAGTATAGTTATTTACAATATTCAAAAGCAAATGAATTCAGATATAAGTGAAGTCTCCCATAAAGGAAAAGCTTCAATCTAAAACATTAGAGCTATTTTGTAGCATCTATCTTTAATATTTAGTAGCACACTAGATAAAGTTATCTCAAGTTAACTCAAAGTTAACTCAAAATGCTTGTCTATTAAAATCAATTTAAAAATACATGACCTTAGTAAATCTGAGTGGTCATGAATTCAGAATAATGAACTTCATAACCATATATATCATGGTAGCTTTGTAGGCACCACATTTCCACATATCCAAATAAAATTATTGGTGTGATTGAAGATATCTTAATTTGACTTCTACAAAGGCATGTATTTCTTCTTTCTTCTGAGAATTATTCTTTACTCAAGAAGTTAGATCTCTTTTTTGTGTAAGTTCTGAGAAAGACAGGTCAAGCCTTTTAAAAATATGTCATCAGAATTCTTTTGTAGCCAGTAATCAGTGGTTATAGGAAATATGTTACTCTGTCCTCTGCAGCATGTGAATCATTCTGATAATGACTGCTAAATCCACAAAGCCTAGTGACTATTTTGGCTTATGGCCTGCAGTTTTACATACACTTTATTAAATCTGCATGAACAAATATCATATGGTGAGGCTTAGAATTATTGGTGTTAAGTATTTTTCCATACTCGTATTTCAATAATCCTTTTTAAATATTGAAGTAAGTGTGATTCGCTCCAGCTGAGGCTCTATCCCCAAGCTGTTTTCAGTATGGTTACATGTATGGCTTCTCTGGAACTGCACAAAGGAATCTAATAGCAATTGTCTCTTTTTGATATTACTGATCAGGCAGAAAGCTTTGAATTATTTCCATTAGAGGAGAGAAAATATTTGATGCAGTTTGTTTGTTATTTTTAATAACTTACAAAACGTAATTTCTGTGAACACAGAAGGAATCAAGTCACTGGAGTCTGTTTCTCTGCTCACATTTCTCAGTCTTTTTCCAGTCTTTTTGCTCTACTCAGAGAAGCTTCCACTCTTGCCTCTAGGCCATTTTACTTTTGTAAATCTTCGGCATTTTAACTGTTTTTCTTCAATTATAGTTGTCTGTTCTTAGGTTATTTGTGCACAGATATACCTTCATGTACTTACTAGTATCAACACAATTCCTTTCTCATCAAGACTGATGTTTCCAAATACTCATCATTTGGCGAGGTATCAGTTTTTTTCATATTCCTTGTTACTAAAAGAAATAGTTAATACCTTGCTCTGTGTGCCCTGAATTAAGAGTGCCTGTCAGGCTTATCATGCCATGAACCTGTTTAAGACCTGTTTCCAAAGGTCTTAAAGGAGAGCATTGCTTAAACCATTTTGCCCCCTTTAAGGATAATTACGTGAAGAACTTTAAACCTTAATCAAGGCCTAAGCCACCTTTTGGATGGACTTCATCCTTATTCCTACAGACAATTCATGTTTTGTCCCACACACTGACAGCAAAGTTACAAAGAAGGGCTCACCTGGTGCCCTGGTAGGAAAGACTGCCGAGAGAGGGCATAACAAAATGCCTTTTGTATACAGAGACAGACTCAGAATACAAAATTTCCAAAGTAAGTTTAAAATATTACTGATGCTTTTATGAAAACTCTGAATGATTCCAAGAACTAGAGATCTCTAGCTTTGGACAATTAATAGTTGACTAACAAGGAAAAGTGATTCATCTTCCCTGAAATATTCATAAAAAATCTCTACTTTGTCAGCATCTCTTGTCCAGAGCAACGAAGTTCACAACTTTTAACAAGATTCCCTAACTGAGTTGATAGCAAAGGGCAGAACAATTTCTTCTCCATTCATTGCCAGTGTCCTAACTAAATTCCAGACATAATCCACTGAAGACTGGCAATTTGCAATAAGGAGCTTTCTACCAGAGAATACAAATCAGAGAGAAAGAAAACAAAGATCATAAACAGAAATTAAGATGAAGGGAATTGTATAATTTGGAAGTCACCATGCTTTCTCAGTCATTTTGAAAACAGTATCGCATACCATACAAGCAACAACCTTCTCTATCCAGCCACAGAAGCAGGCAGGCATGTAACACACTGACCAATTTATTATAACAGGTCTCTCTATACTAAACTGATTGCAGAAATCCTGCTTTACAAGAGGATGTTGCAGATGACATTAATATATAGATGTTGGATACGCCTGCATTTTTCCAAGGCTTTATTCATGCTGAACGTTATCCATCCATCCATCTATCCGTGCAGGGGATCCCACAGGCAGCCTGTGAGCGGTTGAGCAGCCTGTCAGGATTTTGCAGATAACACACGGCGAGACCATGGCAGCTAATTTTGCCCAGTTCTGCGTGTGTCCTTTCAGGCTGCCAAAGGCATGTGTAAGCTGGCTTGCAGTGCCATTATTCACCCTCTTCCTGACTAGGGAGAAGCCATCTTTTATTATTATGTTATATATGGATTTATTTCTCAATAGAGTTGTTTTTACATTGTTCATTACAGTAATATTTGGTTGGTAATTGAAGTAGTTTAAACTCCCCCTTGTTCTCGTACTATATGAGAGCACCCTGTGTGTGAGAGCATTTCTGTCATGAACTTCTTGTGCAGTACAGAAAAAAAAAATGTGCTGAATAGTATCGATTAGATTAGATTAGTATCTATTAGGACCGAGATCTGTACTGAGCTATTGTGCTCTCAGTAACTACAGGAGCTTTCTTCCTTCCGTACACATTGCAGCTTTCCTGTGTCAGTTTGTGGTCCACAAAATCCACGTAACCTGGGATATGTGGGTTTTACAGATCTAGCGAAAATTCAGCTGCTACTGTGTTGATTATTTAATATATTATATATTTTCTTCTGCTTACTTATAGATAAACTTCTTGCTCTGACATCTTGTTGCCAGTTATGAATGATATTTAGAAAGCTCTTATAATCCTAAAATATCTTATGATTTTACACGAATATCTATTTTGGATGAAGGCCAACCGCAATTCTGCCTGTCAAACTTCTTTTGTATTTTGAGCTCTTCTTCATAATATTCATAAGTCCTAAATTATCATCTAGTTTACTCAGCACTTCCTAAAACTGCTGTATTTCACACTAGTAGCTATGCACAGTAGGTATAACAGAGTAGGTGAACTCATCCCTATTATGTTTTAAGTGAATGCTACTTTTCCCAACTTCCCGAAATGATAGATTCCTTAGTTTCTGAAATAACAGTTGCAGGAGTCTCCCGATCAGAGGGTATTCTTTGTTTTTACCTCTGTCCATTTTGAATTATGCTCTAGAGAAATGGATCTGCATTCTGATCTTGTTTGTGCGAGTTCATACGCAGAAGCCCTTTCCAAAGAGGACATTGTGCACACTTTCAAATGTGTGACGTGTGTGAGAAGGCACAGAAGCCAAGCAACAATGAGGTAAAACGAAGAGAATAGAGTTCTTAGCATTGCAAGTACCATCTGTTCTGTAGAAATGCATCCTCTGTGTTGGCATTGCCACAGTGGTATGACATGTGTTATTACTTTTAATCATACTTTGTGCTGAAGGAAAGTCTGGTTACATGACAGATTCAGAGGTTGCAGACTCCCTCGGAGTAAATGCCTGGAAATTCAAGACTGCTTAGAGTGTTCAATATTTTTGTTTCTGAAATATAATGGCCTACATAAAATTATGCTACTGGAGACCAAGCTAATAGGTCACATATTGTTGAATTAGTACGTGAGATGAAGAAGGGAGCCAGTATTCACATGAAAAAAAGGGATATTTTCATAATATTCAAAAAAGCATGCTAAACAAATTGTCATCATTTTTGTAGGATAAAAACTGCATGGTGCTATTACAGGGTAATGTTGCACACATATAAGGAAGGATTTTTTTCTTCAAATCCTTTCAAATTCAGACTTTTTTTTTTCTAGATTTACCAATAATAGCAATACTTTTTTTATCAGTGACACTTAGGAAAACAAGCAAAGAGATCAAAGAGCTACAAAAACCAGGCCTTGCTGAGGTACCTGATGTGAAGTTCTGGCATATGTGAGAAGGAAGAACTTAGAGACCTAAGTCTATAGGCACCTAACTCATGTTCTTCATGCTTGATAATAACATTATTTGTTTGTATAGTCCACCAGTCTAATTATTGTCTCGCTCCTAATCACTGTCAGCTAATGCAAGATGTTGCTAATGCTAGATGCAAGATGTTGTCTTTATGCATTAAATAGACATAACCCATAAATAATTTACAGTGCTACTCAAGGTTTAGTAACTTTATATATTAGACTCACACACTCCAACTCTGTTTGTAACAAAAAGCCAAGTGATGTCATTGTTCTCTCTTGATTAGATCCCAGTTTTGTGTCATCAACCAGCATAGACATGTGAGGATATGTAACTTCTGTATGTGTTGTCAGGAGGCTGTTACTAATATCTGGAGTCCAAGGTTTTCTGAAACAAACAGGAGAAACAGCCTTTTGGTCTTGTGTTAAATTCAGACAGCATGGCACCTAACTCATGCTACAGAGTTATGAGGGCCAAAACCACAGAAGTTTGGCAATTCAGTTAGGAACTCAAGTAGTTTTTTTGGATGAAAATTGAGATATCAGAGAACTGTTTTATCTGATAAAACATGTAAATCAGGGCTGTTTTGAATGCCCCAAAATATCTTTTTAATGGCTATTTTTCCACATAATATTTGTTTCGTAAAAATCTGCAGAATATTTCCATTTAAATGTTTATTTTGTTAACATTTTAATCTGACCTTTCCAGTGTCAAAAATCTTCTTATCTTTGCAGTAGACATCTGTGCCATGACTACTACTTCTCTAAAATTCTGCAGGATTCCAGACCATATAATGTTAATGAAAACATACAGTTTTAGCTTTATAATACTGGTTGTAAATGGTTAATTAAAGAAAATTAGATTCTGGCAGTTTTTAAAATCATTATTATTGTTACTAGAATAAGCCAATAAAAGCCAATAAAACTGTGTTGATAATACATGCCCTCATAATGTTCATGAGTCACCAGGGAAAGGGCACTGTTGATTAAAATTTTCATTTAAAATATTGTCATGCGCTTTAGCATACTCTTAAAAATGGATTTGTAATATATTTTTAGCTCAGGGTTGAGGAGGATGGAGGTTGCAAATGTTATAGTTTGTATTGGCATGTACGAGTAACTCGTACCGCTAAGAGGATAGGTCAGATGCACAGATCAAAATGTGCTCATCACAGACACTGACTGGAGCTGCAGTACAGCACATGTCAAGAGCTAGGGCTCCTATTGAACACTTACCTGTAAAAAATGCAGCATTTTACTTTTCCTTTTAATTGTCCCCTTCATTCCACTTGAAATTCCTGAAATTTCTAGCCCTGAAAAAAATAATGATTTAATTCATACCACATTGCCCATACTACTAATCACATCATTCTACTCCTTGAGAGACACAGAAGGGAAGCGTTAAAATCTACTCGCTATCAAGTATATTAATCTCTTATGATTCTCAAGGAATAACCACTAACACAGCAATATTAAATAATATCTAATTATAAAAAGGAAACAAATATAGCTCATTTCTGTATTTCTAGACCATTTTCAGCAGACAAATGGAATTGTTTGAGTTTTATACAAATATCAGAAAATGATAACAGAAAATATGTCACTCGAGTGAAATATGGGTCTAATCCTCCAGTACTAGCTCTAATTCTAGACAAAACAGACATGAAAAATTCAACTTTTGATAAGAAGCCTTTCCAAACCGGAGATATTCACCTGCTTCAGGATTCTGTCAATTTTATTTCGTGTCTTTCAAATAAGTCCGACATATGAGACTTGTAGCTGTAGCTGAAATTTTCTGGAAAGTGAGTTAGCTATTGCTCACTATGGACATTTGTGAATGTGTCAGAACATCTTTGTTTTTCTGGCCTTCAGGAGGACAAGTGGTGCATTTTGTTTTTAAATAAGTTGGCTTGTACCACTTGGTAAAATACCACTAGGTTAGAGACCTATCTCATAGGGAAGCGCTTCAGGGAAAGAGTTCTAGGCTTCCTTCTTGCTTATGTACGATTTAAGAATTACATAACACCAAAATGTGAAGTTTGTTCTTTTTCTGGCAAAAAAAAATATAATTTTCTTGTTATCTGTGGAGTTCTATTACCAGCTTATGCTCTACTAACAATCTAGTGATCAAGAAAAGCGTGCAGTTCATGAAAATGTGTTGGAAATCAAAGGAAACGGCTTCCAAGGTTTTGAGTGCCCCTGAGACCGCTCTGCTGCTGATCTTGGTATCCAAAGTTCCAGATCCCGACACCGGCAAATAGATCCTTCTTCATGTTGGCCCTTAATATTATGGCAGGAGGGACACACCAAGTTAAACAATCCATATTTCTACATCTTCGGTGGCTCCAGTCGCTGAATAAAAGGCAAAAAGAGTGCAAATATTAGATGCCCAGCTTGACCTCCAGCCTCTCTGAAGTCAGGTCACTATGTTACGCACTAGCTGCAGCTTTGGTATGCTCCTCATAGGCTTCCCCAAAATGCACGGGCTACAATTATTCAGTGCAGAGGCTGCACATCTCCCTGGGCTGTTTCCTCCAGCAGTGCTTGAAAATGTGCTATTATTGAAAGAGTTAAAAAAAATCCCCTTGGAAAAGCTAATTATTGCATGCAGATACTTCTTTGTCTGATCAAGGAGGGGACAATTTAATAGGCTCTGTAATACAACCAAGAACAAAATTGCTTTAAAGGAAGTCTCTTGTTGAGTGACAACTCTGTTGCCTGAGCCAATTAGGTCCCAATAAAGAGTGTTGAATTGGCTCCTGCTTTCTCATTAATTATGTTCTGTCACAGACATGGGGCTTGATTTAGCAATTTTGTATTACATTAAGATACTGAAAGGAATGGAACAAATGGCTCACTCTGATAATAGGCATTCTATACACGGTGTGACATTTACTATCCAGCTGTCCATAAGGCAGCCTAGCACTTCAGTTCAGGGGTTTATTTGTCATTGCTTCAAAGGGACACTCAGCTTTTCACAAAAAAGAAACAGAGAGGCTAATAGATAGGACAAAATGTACTGCTGATATGCTTTATTAGAGATAGGATGCTAGGGTTTTGCTAACAAGCTCATCCGTTGGGACTAAGCCGAGTTTGCTGTCAATCATCCTACACACAAAAGCACACTAGTTAACAAGGAGAAATGAATTACAGACACTTATTCCTGCCTGTGGGATCACAAATACACCAATCTGTGAAAGAGGCACAAACTCAGAAGACAAACTACATATTTGTCAATAACCTCCTAGAAAGAACCCTAGTAATTCTTTGAAGACCTTTGATTTAGCTTCCCTCTAAAATACATGTATAGGAAATGTTTTAGTTACCATGACATTTTTCCTTTGTTACTCGTACAGTTTTTCTTCACATTAAAAACACAAAACTGAGGAGGTCTGCAAATGTTGTAGTAGGTATATACACTGCTTTTTATACCAAGCCACAGGGGGCAGCTGCTGTTGTAATATTCATTAAGAGCAACAGAAAATTAAATCTTACAAACTTAG
>JAVCKT010019889.1:0-15255 GCA_032273925.1 Rhynchotus rufescens | reverse complement strand
TGTGGCATTTCATAAATGTGTTTCCTACTTGATGTAATTCCTTTAAGAAGAATGCTTGAATAACACATTTCTATCATAATAGATAGTATAATAATAGATATCATAATCAACCAATAGATACCATAATAGATGACAATAGATATCATAATAATATGCCTAACTTTTGTCCTAATAATGATTACTGTGCAGAAGAATTTGGGGTTTTTTTTGCACATTCATTTCTTTGTATTTTGGTTTCAAAAGTTCTAGGTGAGTTTTTCTTGGACTGCTTCTTGTAAGAACCCCAAAACCATATGCTAAGATAGATTATTCCAACACATTTAGCTCTGTGGTGCCTTTTACTGCTTATTTTCTTGCTGTGAAATGTTTGGGGGGGGTTATTTTTGGTAGGTATTTTTTCACTTTGCAATTGTTAGTGTCTGTGAAAACTTTTTTTTTTTCCTCAGCCTATGCATGTGTATGTAGCCCGAGATCAGAAGTCTTATCTTACTTCTGAAAAAGTTGGAATAAAAACCAAGCCCTGATATTTTTACTGATGTATTGTCTAATACATCAGACTGGGTGCTAAGTCATGTTTTCATCTTATAGTTCGGTTCAGCTTGTGAAGGACTGTGACACACCAGACTGTCCACCTTCTGTTTGCTGGCTGCTTTTGCTGCAGCCTGTTATTTCGTTTTGCCTGACGTTGCTCTTAGGTGGAAGAAGGGCCCGCTGAGGTCTCACTCTCCACGCACTCGTTTCAGGTTTCCTCGAGTACTTGCCAGTCGGACGCGACTAATTCTACGGAAACCTGCCAGAAGTCGTCACTGTTTCAGTTTGCAGAGGTGAGCTTCCTTTGAAGAACTGTTTTCTCCAGTTTCAGTTTAAAGAAGCGTCTGATGTTTGGCTGAAAGAGAAATCAAAACTGTTCAACTGAAAATTGTGGTTTTATTTATTTAATTAATTTTGGTTTTGGTTTATAGTACCATTTACCAGGTAGGTATGTCAGACTTCAAGTACAAGAGAGTACGTTTTGGCACATGATTGAAGCCCTAGAAAAATAGTGGAGCTGTGGTTTAATCAGTAATTTAGAAATCTGTCATTCCTGCACTTAGCTTTTAACTAGAGAGTCTCAATAATTAAAGTCTCAACACCCCTATTTGGATATTGAAATATTACCACATTATTATCATAAATGACATTGGAATTAGCCAGCTTTAAGTATTTCTAAGATATTTTTGTATACTGTCAATTGAACAATGTAATATTTTATGCAGTTCCTTTTGATAATGATTTCTGTCTTCAATTTTACTGGCAAGTCTTCCAACCAATAAGACAAATCCCAACTCACACACTGTTCAGGTTCACTTTATCATACCTGTGCAGGAAAGCAGCAGAAATGAGGCTGTGTGCTGCAAGTTAGCATCTTGCTAAGAAGCCTCCTTACCTATCAAGCAAGGACTTTGATGGGTGCCAGGAAGCAAGCACCTCTGCACCACTGAAAAATGCATTTTGGAAGCAGCTTCAGTGATGAGCTCATTTCCCAAGGAAACAAAACAGCTTGCAGGGATGCTGCATCTAATCAGTAGCTAGCAGGTACACGTGCCATTAGAAAAATAATGGGTACGTAAGTCTAACATTAATCTGACGTGCCATTTGCAGCAAGAAGAACTAACATAAGTATAAAATGCTGTTCCCTCCGTGCCTGGCATAGATCTCGTATTTTATAAAGTATGTACATATGTTGTATCTGTGTCTGCACATCTTCCATGCTGACCTAGTATCTTCATGCTCGGCAGCAATTTGTCAGCGCCACCATTCAGCAGTCAGGTCTTGCACTAAAATGTGACAGATTATGGTGTTAAGTTTTGTTGTTATCCCACTTCTTATATATCAGTGGGCAAGTAAAAGGCCTTTAAAAAGTCAGCATGTTATCATAAATCATAAAAAAGATGTATTTTTATTTTGAAAGATGGTTCAGTACTTATCAGAATTCGTCTTCTGGGAAAGCAGGTACTGTTCTTTGTATGGACATTGTCAGACTCATCTGCATGTTTTTCTAATACAAGGAGTTTCTCTGTGCAGGGGATCAGACCTAATTAATACGAACGTAATTGTTTCTTGACAGATCTCTTCAAGCACATCGCAGCCAGATGTCCCTGCGGCTGTAAAACAAACGGAGGAGTCTGCACTGTTTCAGTTCGCTGAGGTATAGTAGCTGAAATATGTTCTGGGAGGGGGGGAGGAAGCAAGAAGAGTTGTAGCTAAGTGGTTAAGCACTCTATTTCATAGAGGTTCCCCTCAGGAAGGGGAAAAAAGAAGTCAATAAAAGCCCATCTTCAGGATAGCTTTAAGAAAATCCTGAGGAGGTGACCATGGAGTTGAGCAGACACCAGCTATAGCTCGTACAGAAGGCACTGCGGTTGTGAACATCATTAGGCCTTCCATACTTAAGGATAGCTACAGACTCCTTTCTTTCTTTTTTCTTCTTTTTCTTTTTCCTTTTTTTCCCCTTTTTTCTTTTTTTTTCTTTTTTTCCCCCTTTGTTCCCCAAAAAGCCTTTTAATTCACATCTAGAAAAACAACAAGCAAAGGACGTTCTGAAATGACAATGCCTGTGGAATATGAAGCAGTGGAGGAAAATGGCAGCAAGTCTAGAGGCAGGAATCCTTTGGAAAATAAATTTGCAGGGCAAAAGGAGCGTATCTACAAGGATATGTAACAGCATTATCAGATAGTGACCTATAGATCACTGTAGAGTCTATAATCATAGAACCATTATGGCTGGAAAAGACCTTCAAGGTCGCGTCCAACCGTGAACCCTGTGCCACCAGGCCTGCTGGGCCACGTCCCCAAGCGCCTCATGTGCACATTTTTTGAGTGCTGCCAAGGGTGAGGACTCTACCACTTTCCTGGGCAGCCTCTTCCTTCCAGTGCTTCACCACTCTTTCCATGCAGAAATTCTTTCTAATGCCCAACCTGAACCTACCCTGGTGCAACCTGAGGCCATTTCCTCTTGTTCTGTACTCTTAATTATGTAAGTTATTCTCCCTCCTCTTTGTGATGAAAATCTGGGCTTCTTTAGAGATTGCTCTTAAGAGTTTTCTTCTTCCATATGTTTAATGTGCCTCTGAATGGATTTTCCACACATATATTCTCTTCTTGTCCATTTGGGGGAGTCTGGTACTGCTTGTAGCTCAACCTGCATGGAGGGAATATTCAGGCTGTGCTTGAAAAGACTGAGATTGGAGCTGGTGCTACCCTGGGGGTTTGTTATGGGGTGAAAGGACTCCATATTCATTGTTGGATTGAATTGGGATTTTTTTTGAGAAAAATCAATGGATTTTAGCAAAAGCAAACCGTAGGCTGAAACCAGCCTTTTAAAACAAATAAAAGATGTCAGCTATAGAACATTTTATAGAGAATTTTATTGCAAAAACCTCACATAAATGAATCTTTTAATGTACTTTTGAAAATCTTTGCCATCATGGATTCCAACTAACCAGTATTTGTAGCCAGCAGCAGCCTTGAACAGGATCTGGACTGACTTTAGCACAGTGTTTTCAAATCACCTGTGAAATTGAATCAGGCCATAGCCTCCAAGTTTCACAGAAACTACATTCTGTTCCTGTCGTAGATGAACAAACAGCAATGCCCAAAATTGCCACAAGGATGTGACTGTTGAACCACACGTCTGCTGTGCTGAGCCAGCTTATTTGGCCCATTGCCTGCATGCATGAATTATCAAAAGTTGGGGGAAAGAGGTGCTTACAAAGCTCATTTGAAGGTGTAGAGGACGGTTTTGGATTGGAGAGTGATCTGTTTTCCTGCTAAAAATAGTAAAATATATCTGCTGTACAGGAGTGGGTTGGATTTTTTTCATCGTTCTTTCAGTATCTGGCACAGAGGGACTGAAATCTGAACAGGCCAAAATTAGAGAAAACAACTTGTTGGCCACGATTATTCCCCCCGCGTTCTGCTGTTGTTGTCAAACCCTAATGGCTGTGACGAACATCTTGCTTTCTCCAAAGCATTAGAGAAAACGGCATTTTCTCAGATTGCAGCCTGATTTCGTTTGAGTTCTTCCAGGGGGAAGCAGCGAGCGCGCTGCAGAAGCTCTTCAAGCCTCTCTCTCGGCTGTTAAAGCTGCTTGTGCTCTCCCTAATACAGGGGCTTTCATTTGCACAGGGCGCCCTTGTCCTGCCTGGCAGGAGTCCCGTGCCGTTGGGTGCCGCTTCCTGCCGGCTCCTGCGTGTGCGAGTGCGCGGCCGCGCTCCGCGAGCCAGGCTCTGCATAGGGATTGGGAGCCGGCCGCGCTCCGCCAGGCCCGGAGCTGCCCGAGGGAGAGGAGGGAGCGGCTGCGGAACCACCTGTGACGCAGCAGCGGGAGCTGTGCCCTGCTCCGGGGCAGCCATCCCCACCGAGGGCTTTTTGTGTGTTCTGACCCCAGTGTTCTTCCTGCGTTCCCCTTCTCTTTGCTGCCCTCACGGCAGGACGAATAAACGTGGTTCTTTGTGAGGAAAGTGATCCCATTGAGTAGATGTGTCGCTTAAATGGACGGCCCGGGATGGACCGGCCCTTAGCCCGGGATTACAGCCCCCTGTCACTCAGAAACAGCTCATTATACCTACTAGTATGGGGCTCTTTCTTCTCTAGAGCCTCAGTGAGGCTTTCATGTGGCTGCCTAGCCTGAGTATTTTAGTTCTCAATTAAAGCTGATGAAGACAGGCCTAACGAGGCCTGCCCAGTGTCGGCCTGCCTCAGCAGATGACGACAGTCCCAGGAGTCGGGCTTTTTGCGTCCAAGCTCACTGCTCCTACAGGAGGTTTTATAAAGCCCTTGCAGGACGTTTTTGAAGCTGTGAGTGTTGCTGAGCTGACGCTGCTGCTGCCTTCCTTCTGGCGCAGGCGGCGTTGGCTCTGCTGCTCTCCCTGCCCCTGGGCGGAGAGGCGGGATGTGGGGCAGCGGCCTCGGCGCGGGGCCACCCCCACACCACGGCAGCCGTGGGAGGCGAGCGCGGCAGATGGCAGCCCCTGCTCCCCTGCTCCTGCTGGATGCCTCTCTGGCACAGGCGAGCAGATGGCACTGACTGCTTCGGAGACGGGAGTCACAAGGACCTCTTGGATTTTTCTTAGTTAAACTCACATCTTTTATTAACAACGAAAATGCTTCCAGAAAGCGGCAGCAGTAAGGTTGCTAGTTTGAGATAAAATGCTGGTTTAACCATCCTAAAAAGGAAACAGGGACTCCAAACTCTTTGCTTTTTGCTGCTCTTTCGAAGCATTTTTTTTTGGATGATCTAATAAAAAAACAGTGGACCCCAGACGGCCACAAAATGGAATAATCCTGTCAAGTCCAAGAGGTCTCGTCCTTCTGCTGAGCAGAAGCCTTGAATCCAGGACCTCGATGAGAACACCTTCAAACTGGTGGGGAGGAGATCTGGTCGGGATCTCTTCTTACCGCCTCCCTTTAGAGCTGTAATCATGCCAGGCATTGCCATTAAATTAATAGGCAAATTTAATTGGTGTTTGCATAGATGCTGGAATTATTTAATATTGGTATTGGAAGTGAAATATCTGTTCTTGAGGGGAAAAAGAATGGTAACCTGGTATATGCTTCTTACACAAACTAAAATGTAATGTAGTAGCTAAGACACTCATCTGTATTGTAAAAGGGAGAGTAACTTGATCCTAATGGTTCCTAAGTTAAACCTCTACGTAAGAAGGGACTATTTATAATTGTAGCCGTGCAGGTACAGATTATTCCACTTAAGATTAGGAGACGGTGTTTAGCCAGCAGAAGAGATCTGTAATCTCCCTGGGAGCTGCCTGATGAGCCTCACACCCCTGACATGCAGCCAGCAACTTGAGCAGAGCGAGCTCGGCGCTTGCATCCCTTGGGGTAAATTTCCCTGGCAAAGAGCTTCCTGCTGGAAGAAAACACTGCCTCCCTGTTCCTACTGCTGGGATCTGGCGTGTACTGGGTTAGGAGTTCAATGCTGTCATCAAACCTGAGCTCTTTGCGCTCTTCTCACACTGTGCGTGTTCCCGGATGATGCTGTCACGTGTGTTTGCCTGGCCATTTCTGCCATGGATTCTGCACGGAAGCCATCGTTGAGAGCGTATTCCAGCAGAAGGTGGAAGCGCTCAGGCCTGCATCCTGCCACGTGCCATGAGCAAGGTCACTCGCTGCAGGAGGTTCCTGGCTGGGTTCAGTGACCCGTGTCAAAACAGAGATAGGAGTTCGGATTATTTTAGGTTAATATTAAAACAAAAATGCTCATTACACATTTAGATATGATTCAGCCTTTTTTAAGTAGTTGCCATTAGAATGAATGTTTTAGGTTTCTGTCTTTTGTATGTTAATTAATACTGATATTTGAAAAGTAAGCTGTTCAGTGAGTCTACTTAAAAATACAGATGTAATATTGAGAGATAGACCAAGCTGATAATTTTTGCTGCAAGAGCACGGTCATTAAGTGGTTTTTGTGATGAGTAAATTGTCTTAGAAATACTGATTGTCTTGTCCCTGGTTTTATAGTTTTTTTTCCAAGGCTTCCAGCTTAAGTACTGTTTCCTAATGTCATTCCAAGCAAAAACAAGGAAGAAATTCTGTGTCTGCTTATGCCCTGTTGGCCTTTAAGTGCCTCTTTAATGTTTCTTTGCCAAGGTTGCTCTTTTGAAGTAGGGTCTTCTGCCAGGAAGATCCTAGAAGTGAATGATGTTAACTTAACCCTTTTCAACTTTTCTTTCTCTCCCTTCTTCCCTGTCTTTCCTGTATGTCATTGAAATGTTTTCTCCTCTCTTCCTTTAAAACCTAGATCTCATCAAATACTTCCCAGTTGTCAAGTCCTGAGCCAGTAAAGCACTGTGGGAAGTCGCCACTCTTCCAGTTGGCGGAGGTAAAGTTATACATGTTGCTGTCTCAGTGGGGAGATGTGTGTGTCCTCTTCCCAACAATTGAAATTGTGTAAGGTTTGCTCTAGGGTAAATCTGTTTATTACTATTTTTAGAAGCATAAATCAATAAATCATTGGATAGTAAGATAGGTAAGTAGGCGGTTGTAATGTGTGTACTGTCTTGGAGACCATACTGAAAAAAAAGAAATGCTTGCTTTCAGGAAAAACAAAAACAACCACAAAAAAGCATTTCGAAGGTAGTCATGAAGGCAAGAGACAGTTGTATTCCTTTGTAATGAGGAGGTTAAAGTCATATTTCAAAAATAAGTGTAAAGACCAGAAGACACATTGCTAAACAGAGACAAGAGGTTAAAATAAATTTTGAAGTCAGCAGGAGACTGGAGATAGAGATGGAAGTTGCAGGAAGATACTAAGTTTTGAAATTAAATGGGCAGTTGTCAGCAGTAGTGGGGTTTTCTCAAACTTAGGTGAGGTTTCCTATACACTCCCAGAATTTGTTCTGAGTCTTAAACATCATCTCATGGAGGCCTCCTCTCTGTAGGGAAAATCACTGCAGCCTTCAAGGCTTGGCCTAAAATTGTTATTCCTCTTAATGACCCCAAAGATGGAAATGTTTGCTGAGCTGCAGATAAATGAGGGTGGATGTCACTGCCTCCTTGGCACACTCTTTGTGCTTGTTCTTCCAAGACCTCTTCAGATTTCAGTGAGGGAAATGCTCCCCATGGCCCCCAGCCCCATGGCCTGCTGTGGGGAGACATTTAGTTCCCCGCTCCCAAAAATGAGGCATCTCTTTCCAAGGAGGCAGTTGTGGGAAGCCTGCAAGCTTCTTCAGAGGTTTTGTGATGTGTCCTTAAAAATAAAAGTTTTTCTACCTTATGCTGTTGTTCAGTCCTGATGTTGATACTTTAGTTCGTTTGGAAAATGGTTATTTCTGCATGCGTACTTCATGCTGATACAAAACACACCACAGTGCTGAAAAAGATCACAGTCTGATAAAAGATAGATGGCTCTTGGAGAATAGTCAAGTACCTGCTGGCCTTGCTGAGGAGCAGTAATCAAATCAAAGATTACCAAAGGTTTGAGGTCTCCTAATTCACTTGGATTTCCTGGCATTTTATGCTTGCTCATGGACACCTGTGGGCAGTGCAATACGCTACTTAAGCCATGACAGTGACGTGGTTTTGCAGCAAAGGTCTAACTAAGCCTGCAGAACCAGTATGAGCTGGATGGCATGCTGGTGTGGATACATGCAGCCTTATTGGCTCTACAAAGCCTCTGGGACCACTTTACCTGTAAGAGTAGGTATCTGTGCTTCATTTCAGCCTTCTCTTCAAAGAGAGACCTGACTGCCAGGAACCTCAAATCTGGAAATAGCTTTTAAGGTCCAGTGGTGTTTCCTACTCACGCAATGGTGGAGTGGGGCTGTTGCTTCATTTATAACCAGGAACACAGCTCCACACTTCTCTTTCATGGTGTAATCTTAGGAATCAATATTTGTAAGGGGAGGGAAACCATCCATTCCAAAACTGTATAATAGGCCGTGTACTGAAGAAATAATGTTGTTTTCTTCTCCTCTTTTCTTCAGATTTCTTCAAGTACATCCCATTCAGGTCCTTCTGATTTGACAAAGCAGTGTGGAACATCAGCATTATTTCAGCTGGCAGAGGTAATATTAAAATACAGGTGGCTAATTACTACAGATACAGATAGGAGAAGAAGTTAATGCTGTTCCTTGCCAGTCTGGAAGGCAGAACGGTGCTACAGATATAATTGCACTGTTACTTATGGAAGCATAAATTAACTGGGCTTGGGTGCCGCGAGTCAAGATTTCCCTAGACTAGCCATTAACTTGGAGGCTCTTGGAGCCTTTGCTGTAGCTGATAAGAAGTACCAGCCCCTGCTGGCAAACGGATTATCTGATTTACATTTAAATTGTTTAAATTTCTTGTTTTTGGGTTTTAAGAGGTTATTTTTAGTTGTTTTTTTGTTTGTTTGTTGGTTAGTTTTTAAAGGAAGGACCAAATTAGTCTGTTATTGAGGTTAGGGCATTGCTATTGCAAACTATCTGTTGAAAGGCATTAGCCTCTTCGGTTTATTTTTGTCCTTCCTTCATGCCTATTATTTTACTGAAATGAGGAGTCAGTAATTTGTATAGAAACTCTGCTGTGGTAACTTGCAAGTGACAGCAGATGCTCCTTCTGGGATCAGTTAAAACCAGTGGCCCCTTGTGGGCATATTGCATTTCTTTTGTTTCTAAGCTTTATTTAAACTTGATTTACAGAGTTGAAGAGACTAGGGCAGACTAAGAGGCAGAGACTAGGGATCTCTGCCACGTGCTGCAGGAGTTTTAGAAACCCATTACAAATAGGCCTGTCATTGCTGTTATATTGCTGCAAAGGGTTTTCAAATTTGATTTTTCAACCTGAGGGGTTGAAAAATATGAAACTGGCCTAAAGAGAGCCTGATGATCTGGTGAGAATACCTATGCAGACCGTATGGCCTGCAGGACGAGCGTAGGGGTTGGGAGACTCCAGCGTGGACGGCTGAAGGCAAGCCCGGCCCCTGCTCCGCTCCAGGCTGCTGGTGGGAAGACACTCGTTTTCGAAACCCACGAGCCCTGGGAATGGAGGATGGGGGCTGCCGGGAGCGAGTGTGGAGAAGGAAGGCTGTCCTTCCAGGAGAGGGGCCTGGGCTGCTGTCCCGGGCAGTGCCGGGGCCTCGGCGCCGCCGCGCTCCCCAGCGCCTCTCGGGCACCGGGAGCGGTCAGCTTTCCCTCGGTTTGCTCCAGGAGGAGGCAGATAACCATGGCAACCGCTGCTGCTCTGCGGCTCCGTGCAGAATAGGACTGTGCCATAAGGAGAAAGGTTTGGAAGGGTTTTTGGTTTTTTTTTTTTTTTCCCCAGATTTTTGAATTATTTTACACATAGAAATAAAGGAGAATGATTTTTGAGATGCAATGGCTCCACTCCCTTCTAGGTCATTTGGAAAATGGAGGAGAGAGCTGTAGGCAGGGGAATTTCTGAACTGCAGGAGTGGATTTGAGCTTTTGGCCATGGCGATCCTGGGAGATACTGTGCCGTGGCACTGCACTTAGAGTATCATGAAAGCCACTGTAACGAGGGGTTTCTGGGTTGCGTAAAGGGCCACTTACAGGATCGTGGAAGGGCCACTGAGGTCAGCTGGAGTATTGTTCTTTTTCCTTAGAGTGGTAGAATCCACAGGCCTTATTCTAGCACTTAACCCCATAATCATCTGCTTCAGTAGGACTGTAACATATTCTTGATTACTGTCCTATGGTGTTGCTTCCAGCCCCAAATCAAGATTCCAGAGAAATTCCCTCCCGTAAACGCAGGTAAGTAATGCTAACAGCTGATGTGCTTGTTTCATGGTGTTTGTTTTTAAACTCCTTCTAGATGTGCCTTGCTTCAGAAGGAGTAAAAGTGAAAGAGTCTGGGAAAATAAAAGTGGAAGCACCAGAGGATGTGGCGAGAGAGATTGCAGAGGAAATGGAAGCAGAAAAACTAGACAAAACAACAGTAAAGGACTCCTGTAAAGGAAAAGTAGAGCAGTCGGAGATGGGGAAGATACAAGACTGGGATGAGACAAAAACTGAGGACCCAGACACTGCAAAATGCAGTCATTTTACCAGTCTTGTGGTGGAGAGCAGTCACTTTGAGAGAAGTGACAGCTCGAAGGAGCACACGTGCCGCTCTCCAGAGCTTTCCATGGCTGACATGAGTCTCTTCGGGCTAAGCAAGCCGGAAAAGATAAAGAAGAAAAAGAAAAAAAATAAGCTGGAGCGGCACTCCAGTGAAAAATCCACCCCTAAGAAACAGTGTAAAAAGAGGCAGTCCTCCGAGTCGGACATTGAGAGCGTCATGTACACGATCGAGGCTGTTGCAAAGGGGGACTGGGGTGCCGAGAGACTCGCCGAAATTCCCCGCAAAAAAGCGCGCCCGGCCTCCGGCGCGAAGGGAAGCCTGCTGGACACAAAATCACCAAAGAAAAAAGTGAAGTCGAAAGAGAAGAAGGCCTCGAAGGAGAAACCCACGGAGACCACCAAAGAATCTAAGCCTCCCGATTTCCTCAGTATTGCAGCCAGCAAGGAGGTGCCCTGCGAGGCTGCTGATAACATTAAGGTGGAACCACTGACCCCCACCGAGGAGGTGGCGCCCCAGAGCTTGCCAGGACAGGTCAAAACGGAGGACAGTGACTGTGTTAAAAAGATAGAAACCTGTGGCTCCAGGAAATCGGAGAGATCGTGCAAAGGTGCTCTTTATAAAACTCTGGTGTCAGAGGGCATGCTCACGTCTCTGCGTGCTAATGTGGACAGAGGTGGGTGGCTTTGACCCTGCTTATTTACGGCGTAAACTGCGAAAGTCTTCCTGGCGTGGGAAGAAGGGCGAAAGTTGATGTTTGAGGAGGAGTTTGAGCAAAGCGCGCGGTGGGAATTCTGGTCTGGTTCCGTGCCTGGGACATGAGGGGCTTTGGCTCCGTGTTCCAGGGCGGATCTTCCAAAGTCCTGCGGTCTGTATCCCGCTCGCCTCAGAGGCTCTAAATCTCTCTCTTTTTGTCTTTCATCACATGACATTTAGCTTTGGGACCAAAGGCTTGGGTGGTTAATTGGTCAGCCTGCTAATAAGTTACGTACAGCACTTGTGTTCTGTGTAATCCTGGATGATTAGTGTGTCTCTGTGTAGGCCACGCTTGGGGTTGGGGTGTTTTAAGGGTAGTTCTCAGCACTTCCCTTTGCTGTGGGGGGTGCGAGAGCGCCTGCTTGCTCGGGAAGGATGCATTGGAGATGAACATTTATGGTAAGTCCCCATGAGATATGTAGACAAACGTGCTCTGGATTAACAAATCTGAGTGAGTAAGTACTAATCTAAGATGAGGAGCAGTCAGAATGGAAAGGAAAAAATACCAGGAATTTAGGGAACTGTATTAGCGTAAATCTATCCTGCTTTCCCCTTCCTGTATACCTCAAGAGCTCTCGTTTGGAGGTAATATGTACACGGGGGGTTGGAAAAAGTCACCAATGGCGTCATTGTCCATTTGAAAAAACAGGATTGCCTTGGCACTCCTTTGGGAAGGTCGCTCAGCAGAGGTTGCTTTGCTCTGTGGGTATGTGAGTCCCTTGGGAGCCCGCTTGGCTGTGGCACGCTTTTCCTAAAGAAGAGGTATGATTTTCTCCCCCTATCCCAGGTAAAAGAAGCTCAGGAAAAGGCAACTCCTCAGATCATGAAGGATGCTGGAATGAAGAAAACTGGGCTTTTTCACAAAGCGGGACAAGTGGGAACAAAAAGCTGAAAAGGCCTAAGTCAAAGGAGGAGTTCGTTTTGGGGTAAGTGGCAGCGAGCGCTGTGCAAAATACTGGCTTGGTTGGCCTGACATTTCAAGAGAATTCCTGGAAGTTACAGACCCAGTTTAGCTGAGCCATGATCCAGTTTCTTTTTAGTTGCATACCAAAATAATTCCTGTGAGATCTTCTGTGCTGTAAACAAATCTGAATAACGTTATTTGCTCACATCTAAAAGAATCACAATATTTACCTGCTCAAGGGTTGGTGAAGAGGGTTAATTACATTTCTCAGAGCACTTTGCAAACAGTATTTAAAGTTCCGTGTAGGTGTTCAATCATCTTAAGCAGAATTGCACTAGAAAAAATGGAAATCCTTGCCCACTTGAAAGGAGATTACTTACAGCAGAAAAGTAAACGATATTCTAATGTCGCTAAATGATTAGGATATAAATACATAGATTTTTCCATTGTAGAGACAAGATAGTTAAATTGTTTATATCCAGTGTAAAGATGCTAAATATATCAGAATAATAATTAATGATTACAAGTGCATTGAAATTTAGCAAGGCCACACATAATTATGTTGTAAATATGAATTTTTTTTTGTCATTGTATTAGCATATTTATTTGCATTCAGGCATAGTTGTTAAATCCATTGAGCTGTTCATCCTTACTTCAAATTCTTGGAAACTTCTGGTTATCTGAATTCTGAGGAAGAAACTCTTGGTGCATCTGAAATGTAACTGCAACTCACGTTACACCAAATGTGCTAAGCCACTGAAAATTTCCAAATGTGCTTTTACTTGGAGTAGTGAAGAAAAATTAATGGCCTGCTTCTTTTATTTTTGGTCCATTATAAGTATGTTTTGTGTGTGTCTTACGACATTGTGTGCCATCAAATATGTAAATGACTTTTTCAGTATTTTTCAATATAATTTCAAAACTCTTGACATGAAAACTGCAAATGCATCTCTAACTGAAAAAAAAAAAGTGTAGCAAATGATTTATTCAGAGTTGCTGCGAAAATTATGTAAATTATTAATTCATTTGACAAATATTATCCAACCATCAATGCCTGCTTGGATGGGGAAAATACATATTTGAGTGCCTTGCTTCCTGAATCCATCACGTCATTAATGAACATTGTTCAGTGAACTTGGTAAAGGCAGAGGCGGTGATTCCGGGAGAAGGTGCCCATTATCCCCCCTGGCTGCACGGCCTCGTCTCCTGTCGCATGGAAGAGCTGCCTTTCGTCCTGCCCTTTGCTCCGAGCTCTGCCGGCTCCCTTGCTGGCCGCCTCTCGTGCTGCCCCGTGCTGTGGGGGCTCCTCATGTGCTCACTGCAGTCGTCTCCGTCTCCCGCTCTTTCCCCGTGTCCTGTCTCTGGAGCTGCCCGCGCTTTTGCTCGCGCATGAGAACGAGTGCGAGCGGGAATGGGGTTTGCCGGGAGGCCGGAGCGCGCTCGCTCGCAGGGAATCACGGTGACTGCAGACAGCCTTGCTCACCAGCAAATAACAGACACAGGGCTAAATCAGACTGCGTCCTGCACAGACCCCTTTTGTGCAGAGCAGTGCTGGGCTGTTCATGCTGTTGCAGAGGGCAGGGAGCGACACGCTGTTGCCTGCGCCCGAGCGTGCCCGAGGTGTTGGATGGGCGTCCTGGGCGCTTGGGGAGCGCTTGGCTCCCTGTAGCAAACGGAATCGGAGCCAAGCGGCAAAATTCCTTGTTCCCCTGCCATCCACAGCTCCGTGTATGAGCCACCCGCTCCTCCCCACGGCCTCGCTGTGCCAGTTGTATCCAACACAGCTCCTTCGGGTTGGCTCCGCAGTGCTGCTCGTGCGAGGCGGCGTGGTCACGGCACGCGCAAGTGCCGCCCTGTCCCATCCCATCCCATCCCATCCCGCTCGGGTGTTTCCTTGTCGCTGTTACAATCCAGAGGCAATAATGTGCCGTGAAACGAGCGTGTGCTTTGGGATTGTGGATAAGGTTGGGTTTTGGGTTTTTTTTTTTTTTCTTCTTCTTCTCCTCCTCCTTTCTCTCTCCCCCAGAAGATATGTGTGGGTTGAATAATTCGATGTTTTTGTTCTGGTTTGTATTGCCATTTTCTTTGACTTTTGAGAGTTTTTTGTGGGAAATAATTTTACTGGTTCATTTAGCTTTTTCCATAGTTGATTTCAGAAATAATGTTCTTCATAATTCAGCATTGCTGTTGCTACTTTTGGGATGTTAGTTCATCTTTTTTCTTTTTTTTGAACCTTTTGACTTCTTTTCACCTCTTCCCCCTGCCTTGTACAATGGAGGAGTCTGTCGTGTGTAGAGCAGCCATAGCTAGATGTCAGTAGCATGACATTGCTCTTTTTTATTCTGATATATGCAAATAATACAATGAACTTGTACTGAGTCACAAATGCAGAAAGTGCAGTGTGCACATTCTCATTCCAAAGGTGGAATAATACATATTTCTTTGATGCTTTCGTGGTGTGGGTGTGTGTCTGCAGTGTGTCTCCCTCTCCATCTCATTCTTGCTCTACATATATATATCTGGTTTTAGGTACACTACAACTTCAGCTCTGTCTTCGTTTCTGGAGAAAATTTGTAATTGGATTATTTTTTTTTCCCCCTTTTAGCTTAGCAAAGCTAGAAGAAGAATTTGAAAAGAAATTCAACAGCCTCCCTCAATACAGTCCTATTACCTTTGACCGGAAAAGTTCATCTGTTCCGAGGAAAAAGAGAAAGGTTGGAAGCGGCTCATCTGAACAACCAAAATCCAACAAAGGTAAAGTACTGCATCCATTTCTAAAGAATAACAAAGCTATGCCAAGCTCAGGAATTTGCACTTTCTTATTTTTCTGTATGTGAGGAGCGTGGAGGCAAAGACAACATTTTTTGTAGCACTGAAGTTGATTCTTACTGAGATTATTTTATGCTGAAGTCTTCAGTCTGTGTCCTTGTTTCTTTCTAATTTCCATGTGGAATAGCAGAGGTTAGAATCTTTACATGAAATAGTTTCCTCACGATGAGTAAATTTATCAAAAATAAGAACATTTGTGAGGTAAGTCA
>JAVCKT010019888.1:32775-45601 GCA_032273925.1 Rhynchotus rufescens | reverse complement strand
GGGTAAAAACTAATAAAAAAAACAAAAAAAAAAAAAAAAAAAAAAAAAAGTAACTGTTGGGATACGCACTTTCAAAAGCCTGCTCTGGATGTCCAACCTCACCTGTTCTTCCAGTCACATTTCTCTGCTGATTAAAAGCAAAATCCCACAGACTGAATGCAAAGTCAGATCTCTTAGTGTGACACTGCTTGATTTCAGGTGCATCCCCCAAAATGTAGCTGGTCCTTGGTTTTGAAACTTGAATAGGCTCCGGTGCTGATTGCTGGCACTGGAGGCCCTTTAGAGTATGGAGGCCCATTCAGATGGAGCATTTCTGCTTCATAGCCAATTACTGCCTGAACCCACCAGGACGGTATCCTTACTACATTTAACTAACACAGCAGGAAATCACCTTGAAGAGACTTCAGATTCACTCCTGCAGACATGAAATAAAACCAAAAATTCCTTATTAGTGAGTTAGAAACTCAGGGAAGGCCACTGAAAAATAAAAAGTTACAAAAACTCCAGGCCTTTTTTTTAAATAGGGTTTCATGTTAGTACTGTAAATTAATGTAAATGTCACTTTAAAAGAGAATACTGAATAAAAACCTAATAAAGATGCACAGCACTGCAGGGGTGGCAAGTAAATTGAGGGAATATTTGATTAGATTTCAAATGCTGCTCTTTACTTTGTATGCTCCCACTTATTTCCCCTCTGCCCCTCCCCACACTTTCCTCGCCTATTATGTCTGCTGGAGCACAGTGAATTTTGCAGCCCTACCTAAAAGGTCTCACTTTGCAGTATCAAACCCCACATTATCCGGGACTCGTGTGACGACGGCCTCCTCCAGGCTGGGCCTCCTCCTGCAGAAGTGGCAGCACAAGCAGCGAGATGTTCCTTGCAGCGATGCCACATCGCCACTCCGGCTGCGGGGACTTGTTTGACCCTGTGCCCTCCATGGGCCAAAAGCCAGAGAATGACTGCAGTCCCCACATCCCCCAAGCCAAGGGCTGGTAGTGGGGATTCCCTGAAGCAGCTGCATCTCCCTCCTTACAGCAGTGGCAAGCTGAGGTTAAGTGAGGGCTTTACCTTTCAGAGTAAGCTTTTACCAAGCTCTGTTGGTAAAACCCTGCAGAAACAAATGGAGCACTGTACTAGGCAAGGGGTGCTCTTGAATTAAATTAAAACAGGAGACTTAGGAAAACTGAATCAAGAGATGTGGTGAAAGCTTCCTCGCACTGGCTATCCATAAGCTCAGCAGCGCGAGCACCTGGCGCGTGGTGCTGGCCCTGCAATCCTGGATCTGGGATTCAGTGCATGCCAGCAGCAACCCAGTCACATGGCTAAAGCGATCCTTGGATCTCCTATCCAGAGTGCTGTCAATGATTTGAGGCCCTCCTGAAGAGCAGTGCCAAGAAACGGATGCAAGGCAGAGAATCCCGGCAGCGATGTGCTGTGCTGTCCTGCCTGCTGCAGCTCCTCCCGCATCAGAAAGCTGCACTCCGGGTTAGCAACAGCAACCTTGCGGTAGAGATAATGATCTGAAATCTCGGCAGCCATTAGCTACTTCTCTTTTGCCTGAGTGAACTTCTATTGTGGGATTTTAGTGCCTGCAGACTGTTCTGCTCTGCACTTGGTCAGGCCCTTATCTTCCTTCCCTGTGCCTTGGCCAGACTTCGAGGAGAATTGTGCTTAAAGGCTCTTCCCCTGCCGCAGCCAGAGTGTTATCTTGGCATTGCTCAGCCTTTGCTTCTCTCTTCTCAGGTGGCATCAGTCGTCTCCTTGCAGTTTGAAGCTAAAAATGATCTCCTTCATCACTACACATATTATTCCTTGAGTTGAGCAAAGATTGACCTCTCCGTGTCCTCACTATTCCCCTGCTGCTTAACAGACTGGCGGGAAGTGATGGACTCTTCACTTTCTCTTAGATATATGAGGGCCAGTCGCTGTGTGTGTCTCAGCCTGAGCTGTCTATCTATGTGCTCATGCTTGCTCAAATGGCAATACTAACAGCAACATGCGTGTGTTTCTCAAAATCCCTGTCCTAGCAACCTTTTCAGCTTTCACTTCCTTTTCAAATCCATTCCTGCCAGGAAGGCAGGAAACAGTGAGACAGTAGAGATTAGTCAAGGTGAGGTTTCTTAGCAGTATTTAATTACTCATCATTAACTTTTTCAGTTGCTGGAAAGTGGTAAAAGAGTAGGTAAGAATGCCTTCAAAAGCAGGTTGACATGGGGCTGCATTGAGGAGTTAAAATTGCACCCTTATGGGTGGAAAATCAAGGAAAGATGGAGGAAATTCCCATTAGGAAAATATCCAGCTTTAATGAGCTAGCAAACCTGTCTCCTTATCTCTATACCTATGGGGGGTTTTAGCTTTAGTTTTTGTTTCTGTTGCTGTCTTAAATATCTAGGGACAGAGAAGAATGACAAGAAATGTAAATTAATGATGCAAGAGTTCTGTTTAATTTGAACAGGAAAAGAGATGGGGATGGGAAATGGAACAAGGGACTTCGCATTTCCATTAATGCAAAGCTTGGCCATATGACACATCAGTTTTGCCTTAAAATATTCTTGTAAGGGCTGTGATAAGATAATGATTCAGTGAGTATCACACCCTCCCCCTTTCCTCAAAACAAATGGGTGAAACCCTCCATGATTCCATGATTCCCATGAACCCATGCATGATTCCATGATTCCAAGGACAGAGGAATCCAAGAAGGATTCCAAACTTTTTTTTTCCCTTTCTTTTACCCTTACACTTCTTTCAAAACAGGTAAATCAATACAAATTGTTGCAACACCTAGTGGTAAGCCTCTAACCTTGTTGTTGATTTGAATAATGCAAAAATTAATGAGTGGAAAACTCCTTAAGGGGAAGCAGGAAAGATCTTGCTGAGAATCTACGTCTGCTTTAATGTCAGGTGGATCCTGGCTTCAAACAGGGAAAAATGATCAAGCTTTCAATAACAGTTCTGCTTACTCCCTTTATATCTGCTCTGCTGACTAGATACTCCATGTCCTCCATGTAACTGTATTTCTGAGCATGATTCTCTATTTGTATGTTCTAGAGAATAACAAATTTATTAATCAGGAATTGGCCTTTTTGTTTTATGTTGAAGCATCAGTAAAAGCAATTACTTCAAGCTTAGATGAGGTCCACTGAAGAATCACTTGATTAAAGTGAGAATTTACAATAAATAAATACTTCAAATACTTCATTATTGATGCTCCGGGGGGAAACAACTCTGATTAAGTCAAAAAAGGGAAAAATATATAAATTTGAATAAGTATGATGGACCAATTGTTGTGTTGGTTTATATCAGCATAATTTCAATGAATTAACTACATCTATATCAGTTTGAATGGATTTAGTATTGAATAAAGTGTATTTCATGTCTCTGGATTCAGTAGTGCTTTTGTCTGAAAGGAACTGGAAAGAAAATGTTTGTATTCCATTCATAGTTGTGATATTTTCTTGCTGCTTTATTATTAATATTATTTTTTGAGACTCACTCTACATCATTATATTCAGATACCCATTCCCAATTTAGGGCTCATAAGATTTATATGCATCATAAGGTGCTTGTGAATCTTAATAAACAATATTCAGGAAATGTCATTTCTTGAAAGCTGATGCCCAAGCGCAAAGGATAACACAGTACAGCAGAAGTGTGTGCAATTTCTTATTAACACTGTATAGAAGAGATAAGGAGTAATCACTAAATACAAACATTTATTTCAATGCAGAGTTGAAGTAGATGGTGTAAACACACAATAGCCAGAACATTTCACAAGATGAAGGGTGAACAATTCTAGGCTTGGAAGTTTTATCCCTCTAAAACCCAGTTTAGAGACAAAACACACTGTGATTCTATAAGGCAATACCTATGTTGAGCACCCACAGACCTTTGTTTCCATTCTGTTTTTCTAGTCCTTGGAGAGTTTCTCACACTTGTGTGATTCAGTGCAATAAAACATCCGAAACAGGTGGGCTATCCATGTTATTGAGTTTAATGATTTGCCAAGGACTTGCCAAAACATCCTCTTTGCCTTCTGACTTAATCTGCTTTGCCTTTGCACCATCCAAGCTATTGAAGACGAGGATCAGGTCTTAAAAGGTTTTGTTTTGTGCCTGGCACAGGTAGGGTCTCAGTGTTGACTGAAACCTCCTGACACAGATCATAGTAGCAAAAGCGAAAATGTGGACATGACAAATTGTGGAAATGTGATTACAGGCCCTAACAGCTCAGGAAGTTGTAGTAAAAGACAAAATGACTTCTAAAGGTTGGGAAAACAAAACGTCTCAGGGTGTACTTCTTCAGCCGAATGAGAACTGATTTTTTTACCATTCCTTGTAGTGGAAGACAGTTCTTGTCAGCAAATTATGCTTAATTGAAATGTTAGGCATTTATACAGTGAAAGTACTGCATAAAAGTAAAGACATGTTTTTCTTAAACCAATAATGCAGGAAAATGGGTTAGTACTCTCAGTCAAAGGCAAAGAAAAAAAAAACAGAACCCAAAACATTGGAACAATTTTATCAATATCTGAAAAAAAACAGCTTTTTATTTCCTGCACAGATAACTTGAAAGTGGTCTAGTACATATATTTATTAAACAGTGTATTTCTTCGTATACCAACCTTAAAAACTCTTTTCTATTTTTTTTTTTTTTTTTTTTGCCTGGAAAGAATATTGAAGCATTTTATTCTCCAGAGTATGTTCAAAGAAAAAGTTTTAATATTCTATAATCGGGGGCTGAAATTAAAATGCCTCCTCTACCATAATTAAAGCCTAGCTTCTCCATGCTAGGAAGACATAAAGCTTAATACTTATGTTCTCCTTTAATGTACCTTAAACACATAAATAAGTCTTGGTGTCACTGTGGTAATCATATCTTTTGCTCACTAAATGAACTAATGCTCTTTTTGTCTTTTTCAAAGCAATAGAGGTGAAAGCATTTATGCTTTAAATATTAGTTATATCATTGCATTTTTTTATTATTAATTCAATGATGGGGAGAAGGCTTGTAACTGGAGGTATCATCTGAAAATGAAATGGCAATGTAAAATTCCTCCTGCATATTTTCCCTTAGGAAAATGTGGAGAGAGCTTTTGATGAGAGTGGGCTGAGAATTTTCTGATAAACAGATTTCAATTCAGGAAAGAAAAAAAAAGCATAAATTGGGAGCTAAACTTCTACAATAATTCAGTGCATGAAAATTAGGGGAAATCCTGAAAATTCATGAGGAATTGGAGCACTGATACATTTTAGCTTGAAAAATCAAATAGACATGATTCAATTTTCTGAAGAGTGAAAAAAAATCCCTGAAGAAAATCTGAAAACTCTAACACTTCCTTTCAAATTGGAATGAAGAAGCTTTCAAAACATTTGAAATCTTATGTGGTAGAAATGTTTCAATTTCTTCTCAAAAAAACATTAAATTTTTTTTTTCAGCCCAGCAAACAAACATCCTGGCAAGATCACACATTTAGTAACAGATATTTTTTTTCTGAGAAAAGTTTTAATTAGTTACTGGAATATCTACCATGGGATGTGGAGAATTTGCTATTTCTCACTGGCATTAACTCCAGCCTGGATGCCTGCCCAAGACACAGCCCTAAGGTGGTGAATGGTAGGCTGCAGCATCAACCACCGTAGCACTGGTGGGATGCTTGCAAATCCCTTTCTGTCAATGGCAGCTATGAATCTTCAACTTTCTCCATCTCAGGCGAATAAGGGCATGGTCTGCGGTTTGGAACATAGCATCTAATGTCAGATTCAGTGGCTTGAGATACACTGAAATATCTCTCGAGAATAATGATTTTATATAGAAGCAAATTAGTCTGACAGCTGAAGTAGGGTTGTCTCCGTAATGGCTCGCAACCAATTATATATATTTTTCTCCGTATAAGCAGTGGTTATATACCATTAGTAGAATGTCTCACTAACAAAATAAAGCAGGAAGTATAAAAAGGAGTTCAGTCTCCAAGGTGCACGTGTTGTCTGTGAAATACTCCTCTCTACCATGTCTTCAACACTTTTAAGGCCACAGTACATAAGAATCACTTCAACACACCCATGCATTTGCAGGACTGGTGGCTCATCTTTGCCTTCCTTATCCTAATGCACGCAACAGAAACTGTGTCCTAGGACAGGAGTTTAGGATTCGGTGTAGGATTCAGTGTAGGATTGAAGGACCCGTGATTTGACCGTGCTGGTCCTGGCTTTATTCCAGAGGCTGTCTGCCAACTTATTCAGGGGTTTGAGGTTTCCCCTCTGCCCCCTTGCCTCAGCAGAGCCTTCTAGAGCTCCATGGCTGTTGCCCCAGGCTATGTTTCTATTTTATTTGTAAACCTCTGAAAGCAATAGCCAGTTCTGGCAGATGAATTATATTCTGTCTAGAAGCAGCAGGGGATGGCTGGGACTGTCTCTCTCTCCCTCTCTCCCTGAATTCTAATTTGAAGAGAGGAAACAAGATTTCATTGAATTTTAACAAATTAACCATTAATCACTTATGAAAACCTCCTGATGAGGACATGGATTGCCTGAGTTATGAATGGGAACAGCTTCATTTTGCTGTGATTGTTCGACCAAGCTAATCCCCTGCTCTTGTTCCTTACCTCCCTTGTGCTTCTCACCTTGTTCCCGTCCTCCCTTGGTGCTATGTGCTCTTGACTTATTTCCCCACCTCCACCCAACGCACAGACCCCAGCCGTTCTCTTTCTCTTCCCTGGTTGCACAGCCCCTGCTGAACCCATCTCTGAATCATTTTCGATGTCATGCTGAATATGGAAATTAAGGGAAAAACAATGTCTTCCGCTGGCTGTGCAGTGTGAATATTTATGAGGGAGGCAGCGAGGAAGCTAAATAGGAGCTAGGAGGGAGCCAGCCAGCGAGGATGGCAGCTGACAAGGGCTCATTCAGCAGCACATCCTTGGCTGCCTGCAGCATCCCAGCAGAGTGGGGGCCGTGTGAGTGACAGAGTGGCAGCATCCTTGCCAGGGTGACCCCAACCCCCAATTTCATCCCTTTGTCTGCTTCCTTTGTATTTCTCCCTCCTCCAGCCGATCAATTTCAGCTAAAAAAATAAAAATAATATATATTAAAAAATCCTTGGATGGCGTTCAGCTGCAGCAGACTATTAGGCCTTAAAAAATCAATATTTATGTTCAACAAGGCTATAAAAACCAATGCTTTGCTACACTTATCAAATCAGAATTGGAATCAGAAAAGGCCCTTAGTTTGTCATACAAGGTGGCACACAGTGATGAAAATGTGAGCCAAAGCCCTTCCCCACGCTAACTCTCCTCTTGCTGCTCTATTCCCATATATGATAACAGAGTCTCTCCCATGGGGCTCCATCACTCTGCTGAGCATCGTACACGAGGCCTGTGAGCTGTTGGGTACCAGAGGCCCAGGGATAAAAAAAATAGAGAAAAGATAGTGGAAGTCAGTCCATTGCTGTCAGCTGCAGATGGAGCTCTGAAAAAGAAGAAATGGGAACTTTTTATTTCCCCTTACAGATAAAGCTGATCTATGACAGAAATGGGTCTGGAGCTGGCATGAGGCTTGAGCCAACTGGAGTTCAGTAAATCCGTTGAAGTGAATCATTGATCCTTTTGATTCCTTAGAGGCCTGGGGAACCTCAGCAAGATGGTTGTTTTGGCGCTTGGACTGTGGGGACAGGGCTATTCATGGTGACAAGCACAGTGTGCTTGGGGAATAAGCAGAGAAGCTCTACTCCTTCGAGCCACAATTCTTTTCCTGTAATGAGACCTGGTCCTATCATGGAGAAGCTAATGGTTTATAATTTATTGAGGGCTTGAAAGTATTTTAAAATAGACTAGCTTGTTAATTCTGGAATGTGTAAATCCCTGTGACTGGATTGTGTTGCTTTGCTGAGGAACATGATGATTTCTGTTCCTTGACGGGATGGGTGTCCTTTTAAAGTGTTAAAAACGGCAGAGATTCCCAGAAAGCATGCTTTAAATGCCTGTGCAATTAGCTGCAAAAGGAACAGAGTTCATGAGAATGAATCAGATGTCCCGGATGACATGAAACGGATAGAAACATAGGCCAGACCTACTACATGTTTGCAATTCTGAATGCTTCAGCCACCATCCCAGCTAGGGATACACAAAAGTTTCTACTTTTCTTGTTATATTTCATAACCTCAAACCCAGAATTTTCCCCTTCCAATGTCTGTAAAGGATTACTGTTCAGAGTGGCCTGGACTGACTCTTCTCCTGGCTATTAAGCTCTTACTTGCATACAGAAACATGTGACTACCTTTAATGATATGGGACTGTGAGCTTCCTCCTTAATTATAATCTTTTCACTATGATATATAGCCTTGACTGACTCAGCTGGAAAATCTTCTCACCTCAAAACACATACTGTGGGTTGTACATACCACATATGGTTGGAATAGAAATTGTCTGGTTGACCTGGGTAATCCAATTAATCCTGCTTGCATTTTTAGTGATAAGATTGGTGTTTCCTCCTTCTTTTCATTCTTTTGTCTAGTAGTCTTCACCTAGGTGTACCCAAAGCCCGTGGCCAACAACAGGACAACAGACAGTAGGAAAACAATATGATGCATATGATGAAAAGGCCAGATTATGAATCTAATGATATGGATGAAAATACTGATATATGAATCCCTTGGGAGAGCGTGACGAAATATATCACTGATGCTATAAGAAAAAATGGTTAAACTGTCTGGCACTGCAGCAAATAAGATGTCTGGAACATACTATAAGCTTATGGGAACCACATCATTGCAATGTAGGAGACTTTTAAATTAAAATTGATTAGTCCATCTATCTCCATTGACAAATGGCTAAAATCCCCATAGACAACCTGAGAAAAATCATCCAAAGGATGCTCCTAAATTTTGTATCTCTGTTCATCTTCCCATTCAGATGGACAATTATATGAATTCTGGGAGCAAGAATAAACTTGGAAAGACAAATCTCAGTTTCCTTATTTTCAGTGGACTCTGGTATGGCTGCAGCATAATATGCTTTAAAGAAACTCGGACATATGTACGTCCCTGGAGATATCATTATTTGGTCATTAGTCACGATTAGTCATTTTCTCAGTTATTAAGCCACTTTAAAGGCCTATCCTCAATCCTAATTTGTATTAAATCTCTGCTTATTTACTCATTGCAATCCATCAGTCATTCTGCTGTTGAGAAGTTCAAGGAATTTGAAGGGAACAGAAGGCTTATTTCAGATTTGGCTTCAGCTAAATGACAGAAGCTGAACCAAACATATTTCACTTGACATGTAAAATGTGTGAATTAGTACAAACTAAATGTGTGTTTCCCCCAGCCCGAGGCCCAAAGCACATATTTTTAAAAGATTTGTAGGGGAAGCACAGCTAATTGAGTTGACCATTAATTATCTTATGTACAAAGCTATTTAAAGCTCAATATTTTACTCTGTTATAGATCATTTTGTTTCAAAGTTATTGCTGGTTAATAAATATGAAGACCAGCTACTATTATATTTTTATTTCTATTAAAGAAAATTCTAAGCCATGGGTAGATATGTTCTTATTATCATTTATGAAACTGCAGAAAAACTGCAAATAGGTAGCTTTCCAGGTAGATTGCAACTTACTAAAATATATTAATGGCTTGGCTACATGTCAGCATAAATGGTATAATATCATGACATTGACTTAGTGCTTCTGGATATCTCCATAACAAAAAACCCAAACATCCAAGCTCACAAGAGGCCATTATTTAAATAGCCGTCTCATTTCATGTAATTTCAAGTTCAATGGTGCGGCAATTCTGCAGTATTAGATCTACTGAATGATTATTAAAATCACACCTATTCAAGATTAAGTATGAATTAATTATGAGGGGAATTCAGAAATCCTGATACCTTCCAAGATAGGCTCTGGGGTAGGGATAGGATGTCAGAATTTGGCACAGGCTTAACCCATTCTTAATTTTTCCAAATGTATGTTCCACTTTATCATATTAACTCTACAGGACAGGTGATTACTTGTGGTGATTACTTTCACCCTGGATGTGCACTAGGGGCACGTCTAAAAGTCAGATGAGCCCTATCCCAGATATGATATTTTTCTCCCATGTCTATTAACAGAGTTCAGGTGTTTTACTCAGATGTAGGGAATGACACCTACATCTAGTCAGAATGAATCCATTCTGGAGAAAACAAAAGCATTTTGTTTGTTTGAGCTCAGCGTGGGCTTAAACCCTTGATGTTCCATCATGCCTGAATCTCAGTAAATACTGAGATTCCACAGACACAGCAAAGCATAGCTTGGCACAGCTGGGCAATTGTGGGCTTCAACAGCTCTCTTGTATCGTACTGCGACTTAAATCACGCAGGCAACCTCTGCTCCTCCTTTCCTTCATCTCTCAAGTCTGCTGGGACTTCTCTCCCGTCAGTTTTACACAGGACCCACTCAGGTGCTATGGCAGTGGGTGGTTTTATAGAGACCTGAGATAGAAAGACAGGCAAATGGTTGAAATCATTCATGTTTCTTCTGTCTGCAAAAGACTGTTAGAGGTAGCTGCTGTATTGACATAGATTGACATATATTGGCAACTTGGCTCAGAGAAGGGTCCTTTGCTGGACTCTGGTAAAGTGAGGAATATCAGTCATTTCTGATGAAGGAAATGCTCCTCGTTAGAGCTCCTCTTTGCTCTGTAGTCTGTAAAGGCAAGCTGCAGATATTTGTGGCATGTTGGTCACAGTTTCCTTGGCTGCTTGAGATAACTCAGCTCCTTATGGACAGTAAGCATCTTTGCTCCATTTCCTTTTTATTTCAGGCTCTTAGTGTGATGAATCTGGAGTGAGCTCTGTCAGGCAGATTTGGGCTAGAGAGGTGGAACTGGCTCCTATCTGCTGTGTGTAACTAAATCTAGACAGAACAAAAGTGATTAAATAATTTTCATGTTTGCTACAATCTCAAATTCCTCTCTGAACTTGCAAGATGTTGGGGGGAGAGAGGGTCACACTGTCAAAAAATATGACATCGAAGGATGTTGAGAGTATTCTTTTATTAAGAAAATTCTGTTAAATTCTAGGCCTATATTTCCTTCCTCTGTTATGCGAGCCAAGGAAGAAAATTCAGAATTTTGAACAAAAGAAAATTTCCTCGTTAAACTCAATGTTAAAAAACCTGTGTGTGTGACTTCAAATCACCAGTAGAATTAGGCAGCATCATGTATATCTGTTCCAATCTCAACCAAAAATCTCTCCTGTTGTAAAAATTGTATTCACTGAAATGACAATAGCACAGACACAGAGGGAATTACAGCATGGCGTAGACTCAGATTTGCTAGTTTGCCAACTGTTCTTCCCTGCCAATGTCTTGTCTGTTCTTTAACCTCTTGCCCAGCTATCACAGGTATTTAGTGCATTAGATCTCAGTAATATGGTAGGATCTCCACTGTGATAGGAATGAGCCTCCTTGGAGCCAACAATGAGGTAGAGGAAGATGGCACTGCTGAGGCAGAGCAAAGCCTGCTGCGTGACAGCCTCTTCTCTTTGCAGAGAGATCATGACAGCATCTTCTTTAGAAAGCCCCAGTCCTTTGTATTTCATCTGCTTGCCTAAAGACAGACATGAGAGTCAGACCAGGCTGTGCCTATGAAGGTAAATTTACCAGGTGGCAGAAATTTAGACTTGGAGCCAGTGTTTGAGGCAAGATCCTGGTCTTCCCACCCACATCATGAAGAACATGATGATCAAATAATCTGTTCAGGAGATTTTTTTCTGATGGGGGACATTCTTTTATTGTTGCTCTGCTTCAATCCAGGCCTCAGGGAGCATGTGGGGTTTTGTAGGGCAGCACGCACAGAACAGAGCTGCTTCAGACTTGTGCAGACTTGAAACACGCGGACAAGAACTAGTGCAGACTCACACAGTAGCAGGAAGGGATGTAGCATCCAACCATGAGCAAAGATGATAAGAAAAGGCACTTCAGCACATCTGTTTTAAAGGAAAATAGACTGGTTTAGAAGGGTGGTGCCTAAGCAAAGGCCAGTACTCTGGAGACATATATGAATTCATATAAGAATCACCATTTTTTTCAGTATTTTCTTTCATTTCTCCACTTGTGAAATGGCCCTGAAAGAAACCCAGCTGGGGATGCATGTACTGTATTTTCTCATTTCTTAGATTTTGGCTGTCCCCTCCAAAGCCTGTTTTCTGTTTCAAATTGTCTCCTAAGCAAAAATGGGAAGCTACCACTGGGTTTAGCATTTGGCAGAATTAATTTGTTCATTGCTAATTAAAACAAAAGATTTCAGAGGCATTTTCCACTTTGGTTTATTAGCTTTCCTGTGCGATAGCAAATCGCAGCCCTTGTTACACTGTCAGCAGAACTATTATTATTATTATTTATTATTTACAGTACAACTTGTGACTCACTTCCTCTGTTGGTGGATCTTTCACCATCTGTTAAAAAAATAATAGCAGTCATTTTCTGAAATATTATTCCAATCCAAATGTTAAAATAGAACCATATGAAGCCAATTAAATAGAGAGTGTGTTGTTAATCTGAGTTACTTCAGCTCAGCTAAAGAAAAAGAAAAAAAAAGGATTGAAAAAAGTTTAAATGGAAAGCAAAGATGCAAACTTTGGAAATCTGTGATGATTCTGCCAACATTTACTTGAATTTTTAAATTTCAAGAGAACAAAATTGCAAGCGTCATCTTTTGGAGGAAGTTGAGAAGTGGATATATATCCAATTCTGGATGTAAGGCTGCAACTCCAGGCCAGGCTTTATGCAAATCCTTAAAAAAAAATCATTTTCAATCCCTTCAATATTTAGTGAAATATTGAAGCTCTTT
>JAVCKT010019888.1:0-21603 GCA_032273925.1 Rhynchotus rufescens | reverse complement strand
TCTTTCAAGGCCCCTATTTTAGCTCCCTCCCTCTCCTCCATTTCCATTTCCTGTGTCCAGATCCTTGAAATGCTTGGTCTTGACATAGTAATTGATGGTTTCTAGCTGTACAAACATAAAGGTCTAGAGTCTAAGTAGAGCCAGATGGAGTTTGTATTGTATTGTGTGTTTTTCTTAAATAAGGAGAGGTTTATAAATTGATGAAATTTATTGTAAATAGAAGAACATTTTCCCCTTATAATAGCTTATTGTAATTGAAAAACCCTCATGAGTAATCTGCTCTTGGGTCACATTAATGCTTTGTTTTTTTCCTTTGCTACTTTCTTGAAGAACTTGCACAGATGATTTTTTTCTCCTAAACACACTGGCTCTGTATGTCATGTTAACTAATCTCACTGCATGCTAGCTGGGCTCACAGATACAGACATTTTGCAGTTATAATTTCTTCTCCAGGTAGAGATTTTATGTAAAATAAATAAGACCAAGACCCTCAAGCGAAGGAGGGTCAAAATGTGGGTTGGAAACTTTCATAGCTCTTGAAAGTATTACACGTGCAACAAGGCAGTCGGCTATTTTGGAGTTCTTAGTGATGATGTGAGAGCTCTGAGGCCTTCAGACACTGATGTTTAGGGAAGATGATACTTCATTTGCAGTCAAGGGTACATGATCCATCTTGGTTCTCTGAAACTACTCAGAAACTACTTCTGCACATACCTTCTGATATTCCTGGCTGTTGGAGTTGCCTCTGGTTTGAGGGTAACATAAAAGACTACTCCCTGAAACAGAAACAGGTTCCTCCAGAAAGCCAGTAATATCCCAAGACAGAAGTGTTCTGCAGCTTCATCTCTATTTCTTGGCACATAGCTTATAAATCTCTGCACAGAGACTCCCTCAGTGGCACCATCAGCTCCTCAGAGGACTTGAAGAAAGGTGGATAATTTCTGAGACTTCATATGTTTCAGTCCTCATCCTACTTTTTTGTTTTCTGACTCCTAGAATTAGACTAAACTTTCCTCTCTGTCTCCGGCTAGCTTGTATAGTGCCAGGGTTATGGTTTGGGGTACGTGCTCTGGTACAGATATTTTTTATTCCCCGCTATAATGCTAAATAAAATCAAACAAATCCCTTTACTTCTCCTGTGCCTCAGTTTCTTCAGTAGGGACATAGATCAATAGCAATGACCTTCCCTGTAAGGTGCTTTGAGTGCTAATGATGATCTGTATTATTATCATCCAGCAGTTTAGGGAGGGAAGTGGATGCTCTCCTCTTGCCCTACTACCCTATCTGTCTACTAGGCAGATCTGACTTGAGTGAATGAGAATCTGAGAGCAGCAGTGCTACCGAAGTAGACAGCAGAATCAGGTTCTTGGCTTTAGGTTTTATGGGGAGACATCACTCGCTTGCATATGCTGGGGCACTGGTTCTTGATGACTCATAGGAAACAATTGCTTCTTTCACAGCTGAGGCTGTTTCACATCCAAACACTGGCTGTGCTGCTCAGAGTCAATCAAGCCCAGAATTCAGGGCATTGTTGCTTATTGATTATTCCAATTAACCCTTTCAGCTAGGAAGAATGTACAAAGAGGCTTGTCTCAGTTGTCAGCTGCCCGAAGGAGCTGTAAAATGTGCAGCACAGTAAAAAGAGACCAGCTGCTGTTCAGTAGAGACCCAGGAAGGACAGAGTCTGGAGTACTGGAATACCCTGTACTCTAAAACTTAGATACATTCTCTGAAGCCAGAAGCCTAAGACAAGAATAACAATTTGTCCCCAAAATCAGCAGTTGTAAAACTCATGAGACTTTCTAAAAGGCCCTCCTACTTAAAGCTTACTTTTCTATTGTTATTAAGAAATAAATAATATCAAGTGGGCTTCAGCCAATTGGCATCTACCAACCCCAACTATAGCAGAAAGAGACAGAAATATCTTAGAGCTTTGATAGGTCAAAATCCAGACTTTAAAAGAAGGTGACAAGGAAGGGAGAGTTCATTGGGAAAGATCTTCCTGAAGGTATCTCCTTTTGAACTAGTGAATTTTGCTCCAACTCTGCCTTCTCTGTGGACGATACCAAGATGAGTGGAGTAGCTGACTTTCCAGGGGGCTGTTCTGCCATTCTGAGGGACCTGGACAAGCTGGAGAGTTGGACAGAGAGGAATCTCATGAGGTTCAATAAGGAGAAGTGCAGGGTCCTGCACCTGAGGAGGAATAGCCCCACGCACCATCACAGATTAGGGGTTGACCTGTTGGAGAGCAGCTCTGCAGACACTGATCTGGGAGTCCTGGTTGGTAACATGTTAACCATGAGCCAGCAGTGCCCTCATGGCCAAGAAGGCCAATGGGATCCTGGCTGCATCAGGAGGACGTTGCCAGCAGGTCAAGGGAGGGGATCCTGCCCCCCTGCTCAGCTCTGATGAGGCCACACTTGGAGTATTGGGTGCAGCTCTGGGCTCCCCCATATAAGAGGGATGTGGAGCTTCTAGAGAGGGTCCAGTGGAGGGGAACAAAGATGATTAAGGGAATGGAACACCTCTCGTATGAGGAGAAACTGAGTTGGGCCTGTTTTCACTGGAGAAGAGAAGGCTGAGAGGGAATCTGATCAATATGTCTAAGTACTTGGAGGGTGAATGTAGGGAGGAAGGGGCCAAGCTCTTCTCAGTGGTGGCCAGTGACAGGACAAAGAGCAACAGGTGTAAGTTGAAACACAGGAAGTTCCATCTCCACGTGAGGAAGAACTTCTTTACTATGAGGATGCCAGAGCCCTGGAACAGGCTGCCCAGGGAGGTTGTGAAGTCTCCTTCTCTGGAGGTCTTCAAATCCCATCTGGACGTGACCCTGTGCTCTCGTGTCCCTGCTTGAGCAGGGCTGTTGGACTAGATGATCTCCAGATGTCCCTTCCAACCTTAACCATTCTGTAATTCTGTGATTCTGTGATTCTGTGATTCTTCATGCGTCCAGGCCCTAGACACAGTCTTCTCAATAGCTCCCCTTGACAAATCCACCTCCAAAGCAAGTTTGACTCCAAGTCAGTGGAAGACTCATTTTTTTTTATGCGAAAGAAAAACTATCCCAAAGACAGGGATAGTAAAACAAAGCGCTGCATGATGTTCCACAAGCCCTGACATTCTCAGTTGGAGATGCTTTTGTCTCCCCTTCACAGCAAGGGTTGGATGTTTTGGGATATCTTTGCCACTAGACCTTGCTCGCCTTGGAGAGGCAGCCCATGGGAATTGGGAAAGGCTTGTCAGGCTCCTGTTGCTCTTTTGCTCACCACGTCATAAAACCTACCATAAATTCTACCCTAAAAATTCTTTATAGAGTCCACCTGTCCACAGCAGATAAATCAATTGCTCTAAATTAAATTCTGTTAAAGCTGAGTGGCATAGGGTGCTGTGACTGGATTTATTCAGGAGCCAGGAAGACTGTAATTTTCTAAGTCAACACTCTGACCCTACTTTATTCATTCGCTGTTCGTGATAAAACTGAATCTCTCCCTATATTTTTGTTTCTTCACTTTGAAATAGCTGTAATAAGCGTGTCCCTGAGAAGGAGGTAGTGGGGAGGAGGAATCGAGGGTCGTCATCCAAAGGATAGAATTAAATCAAGATGTATCTGCTCATGCTGGCTCCTGTTTTCACACAGCCTTCTGCCTGCATTTTGCCTGAGTTAACTTCCCAACAGCAAAGCTAAAGTGCCAGACAAAGGCCTCGTTAGGCACACATCTTGGGGAACTCTGATGTGCCATTAATTAAGCTCTTTCACTGCCTCTTTCCTGCTGGTTTCAAGGACCAGCCTATGTACCTTAACTCTTTTCTTCTTTTTCATTTCTCTCTCTCCACAGCAGTGTTCTGAAAGCAGCATTGGAGGACTCTTTTGCACGTGGGATTTGGATGGTGTAGTGTCCTCTAAGTGAACTCTCAAGTCGTCTCTAGCAGAGGGAGAGCCCTTGCCAAGTTTGTCAGACCCTGGCACACAAAGCTGCTTTCTGTCAATGGATTTGTTGAGTAAAGTCAGGCTTTGACAAAGGAGAAATAAATGCCTGTACATTCTGGCACAGCAGTGTCGATACTGCATGGTCCCCCTGCCGTTACCCTTCAGCCAATGGCACTGGGAACCTTCCCATCAGAAGAGCTTGCACTGTCAGTTTGATTGATTCACCCAGCTACAGAGTCAAACAGCAATTCACAATATTTGGCTCCTGGTCTTGCTTTTACTTATGTTTCTTTTTTTTTTTTTTATTTTATTTTTCCCCATGTGCTGTCCCGTCCAGCGAAGTTCAATAGTAATTCAGGTCATGAAGGTCCATTCTCAAGACGGTTGGATCTTCTGGCATCTCCTTTATCCTCCACTCCACAAGACCACTCTCCCACCTAAAGATACACCTAGGGTGCTGGTCTCTCCTCCTATCTCTTCACTCAGGCATATTTTCACATCAGCCTAGAAACCTCTACTAGTTTCCACAGTTGTTGAAAACCTTCAGTTAGCTACCTGAGAGAAAAAGTTTAAAAGGTGGTTACAGATCAGTTTTTGTTGTGGAAAGAGCCATGGATAACAGTCCATAGTCCATAACAATCAAGAGATATAGTGCATGTGACAGACTGAGCCAAGGCAAGGGAAGGAAACACAACCTAGTAACAGCAAGAGATGATGTGCCGCTAATGTTTAGGGGTTTGAGCTGACAGCCAATGTTAGTAGCATCACTTTTCTCATTCTGGTGCCTTTGCTTCAAAGTCCTGGTCTGCTGCAAATCTAGATTTTCTGCTTCCCTGCAGGAAGACAGATAATGTGATTTCTGCAGAGATGAACTGCTCAGTACAACACATCTGTCTGGATGAGCTTTCAGACCTGGCCTGGACAGCTTCATCAACCCTCTGCATCACACTGGCCTCGGCATCATCTTCCATGGTACTGGAGTGTGAATGGGTTCTTTACCTGCTTCACTAGCAGGTTCAGTCTAGCACACCTTCCCATGCAGCTAGGAGCTGTTCTTTCACCTGCTGCACTGCAGGCAGACCAAGAGGTTCTGGTTGCTTGTGACAAAGCTTTATTCAAGCCTTATAATCCAATCTGGGGTGACCTTAAGTAGAAATAAGTCTCCTATCCCACTTCTGGCCACACTAAATGATACCTTAGTTAGACAAGAATAAGATAAATGCCATGTTCATCCCTCTAATAATATGAGGAATACTATAGAATATATATTTCAATACTGATGAAATTTGCATTTAAAACACTTATATATCCCTTACTAAGAAGCTATCAGATGGAAGTGATGCTAATATTTTCGTGTCGTCTTCTCTTGGCAATTCAATCTTCATATATCTTGGATGAAAACAATGTGCCACTCTCTGCTAAGTCTACTGTCTCCTTGGTCCTTCATGCTGCACTTTGTCACCATAGCTGAAATCCCAAGTATTGAAGGATTTAGCAATGAATTTCAGTTCTAGTCTCTGAATCTGGCCCCCCTGCTCATAGCTGCAGTTGCTGCCCTTTTCCCAGGCAGTGCTTGGCTTCCCCGTGCCAAGCCGCACAGAAGTTTGGTTTGCAGTCAGGGATGCTGGTGTCTGGAAGCGTGTCAGAGTCGGCAGCAAAATCCCTTTCTGGCTTCTCCCCTTCTGCCATTTCTCAGGTTTCAGGGCCAGCCTCTGCTCTGCGTGCGAACTGGAGCAGAGCTCCACTGGTGACACGGAGAAGGTGACAGCTCAGCAGGAGGACTTCTCACTCACGGCAGCTCCTCTCCACTCTCTGCCTGCTGTAATTAATATCCTTTTCCCTGCAGGCTGTGAGGCTCTGACAGGCTTTATTTTTAACTCCACTTAATGACAGAGTATTAAGACAAAATGCAACTTTTGTGAGCTCCAGGCCTTGGGGAGGCAAGAGGGCCTTGGAGCGTTGCAATACCTGGCAAGAAAGCTCCAGTCTGCAGACATGTGTGTGAAACACAGTGAGCTCCATGTCATGGGGATCAGAGACCATCCTGAGCAGGCTGTGGACACTGGGCAACACGTGCTTGAGGTTCACTGAGGAGTCATTCAAGAGGATGTTCCTCTGGGGCCTGATTCCTGCCACTAAGCCAAAGGGTTTTCACTAGTTTCACCATCACTATCAGAGGGAGGTGGTGGGCATATGTGATCAAGAGACAGACAAAGGTTTAGGTTATCTTAGGTTAGGTTATCCAGAAGTGGAAGAGGAAAATGAATGATGGCAGGGAGGGCTTCTCATTAGTGAAGCACTTGGAGTCAATGCAGAATGGGCAGACAGAGGATTTGTACTAATCAAAATGTTGGCTGTATTTCATATACCCCTCTATAAAGATTACAAATAATAATAATATTAAGGAAGAGCAGCATTTAAAAGTCAGGTTTGTAAAAATACTGAAATAAATGAATTTTCTTCCAGGGAATAAAAATAACAGAGAATTCTTCTTTAAATATTTCATTAGTTTAGGGACTGAGATGTTAGTAATATCATTAAAATAGCTATCTTATGCCTCTCCTGTTTCAGAAGCTATGTTTCAAATATCAAAGGACAAATTTTTCAACTGTCCATTAAAAATAGCAAAAATAATAAAGGTTTATCTTTATTTTAGCTAGTCTTCCCATCACTGACAACAGCTTTTCAGGAACTATTCTTTAGGCAAACTTACTGATCAAACTCGAAGTTTCTAGGGTGGGAAGAGGATAATGTAAAAAATTTTGGTTCAAGTCCTGTCTTCTTTGCTGCAGGCAAGTGTGAGCACTTGCAGTTATGACTGAATGGCATTTCTCAGGGTTAGTCTTGTAGAGCTGAAATAATGATTCCCTTTCTTTAGGAAAGAAACAATGCCCATTCATTACAGAGCTGTGCACTTAATGAGATTAATGCCATTTATTGCAAAATGAAGTTACTAAGAGACTCCCCAGGAAATTTCATTGAATTTTTATCACTTCTCGCTTTCCTCAAATAAATGGTGGACAGGGTGAATTAAAGGGGGCAATTTTTTGTTCTGAGCTCTATGATCATCTTACTTTCTATGATACCAATTTAGCACTTCATATAGAGTGCTATGCCAGGCATTTTTAAGTGAATGATGCCAATATTTAGTACCAATGAGTAAGGAAATCAAAAGCAGCCTCAACTAGGTCTCTTGACAGCTTTGTCTACATTTGGGTCTCACACTGTACTGCTGAAGCATCCTAACTCCAATGGTTTGGTTTTGCTCTTCCAGGACTGTGAAATTCTACAGAATCAAATTATTGCATTGCTTTTCTTACTGTCAAGGTTTCTTCTACCACTGAAGAGGAATTAAAGCTTGTAAATCATGAAACACATCATTAGTAACTGTTCTTCCAAGACCTTCTCTCCTAGTTCACATCACGACTGTGAGGAAAACACCACCCATGGACAAAGCTGAGATAAATCATCAATCTATTTCATCCTCTCCGCAGCAGGACAGAGGTGTCTTTCTTTTAAAATATTAGGAAATCCTTCGGACCCATATTCACAGTGGTGTACACAGATGGCCGCTTTTACTCTGCAGTCCTTTCTCATAATCTCCTGTCCATCTCCCAGTGGAAGAGATGCTCCTCTATAATCATAGCCACTGATGTTACCTCTGGATTCCAGACCAATGTTTGGAGTAATTGCAGCTCAAGATTACTTATGACACAAATATTGACATTCTGTTGGCATAACTTGCAATAATGTATGCAGATTACATCTTTCTAGTGCCTTAATTATTACTTCTCTGGAAGAAATAGTCAGGTTACCCTCTGCTTTGATCTGAAGGAGATAATTCCTCCTTTAGAAGCCTGGTTCTTTAGAGAAAAGGGAAGGGCAAGAGAGGAATGAAGGAATGGACCAAGATGCCATATCATATTTTTGTGACATATGGGAGGCATTTTTTGCTCAGCCTTGATTTCATCTTCCTCCTTTTTCTGCCTTTCTGACTATGGGAGAGGGGAGGTCTCTCTCAAGGTGAAATTTCCCTGGAAAAACACAGGAGTGCTGCATTTAATGAGCTAAGGCAGACATCCTATTCAACATGCAGCAGCATGCATGAAAGTACTTATTATTTTAGTAACTGTAGTATGATAGTGTCTTGAGGCCACAGCCAAGGTTGAGAACTTGTTGAACTAGGCCGTGTGTAAAACACCTAGTTAGATAAAAATCCTGACCTGTGAAGTTTAAGATATAAATTAAACAGGAGGCTCAGAAAAGACTAAAAAGAGACACATCTGCAAAGCACAGATCAGTGTGAAAACCAGCAAAAGAAATCAAACACCTCTATCATCTCCATACCATTATAGTTTGCATTTCCTGTCTAGCTAGAAGGGTCCTGGGAAAGTCGAAAAATTGTTTTACAGAAATACCTTATTCAGACCAACTTACAGAAAGAGAAGACCAATGAAGAGCTGTAGAAATTTAGTTTGGGAAAAAATGCCTGAGATATTCTAGCATGTTTAGTATTATTTTATTTTTATAAACTGACTAGCACCTAAAGACATTCAGAATAGAAAATTGAACAGGAAAAGTATCTTGCAAAGTAGATCCTTGGAGAGTACAGTCACACAGCAATAGAGGATGTATTCCTGGGGCTCTGGAAATAAAACCACTGAGATTGATGTTTCAAGCATGAGGGAAGACTCTAAGTCTTTGCAAGGGATGGTGAAAGTCTCTGCAGGGGACCATGCTACTGCTTTGATGAATAGATATCCAAATCTTTTCCTGGTCAAAGACTCTTCAAATCTCTTGAGCTATACAAAGGTTTAACCTGTCCTTCTATAATGTCCATTTATATTGGTTCATTTATTCTGTTATCCTGTGGTAGTATTCAGTGGCTTGAAGAAATGGTGTCCATGAATCCTTCACCCAGACTCTGTTTGTATGAATATATTTAGCCAGCAAGACACTGCCCATACTGGAGAAGGAAAGCACCTTTTTAGGCCCAGCAGACTTATTCCTTTAGCCCAAGCTGATGTCTTATTTCTGTATGCTGTCTTACATGGCAATTGCTGCTATTATTTCATGGGTAAGTAACTAGACTTCTTAAGAAAAAAAAAAAAAAAAAAGAAAAAGGAAAAAAAAGAACCGGGTAGATTCTTTGTCTCAATAACCTCCTTGAGGCACTGAATTCTGAATGTCATCTGTAAGTTGGGTGCATTTCCCTGTACTGCCCTTCCACCAGTTTCACTAATTGCTTCCATGTTCCTGCACTATCTGATGGAAAAGGAACAGGTCTGCTCAGATTAAGCTGAAAGGACTTGTGAGAAATGAGTCTCCAGAGATAATTGGTGGAGGATAATTGACATCATTGGGAGTGTTCATTTTCTGTAAGTCCATTTTTTGTCAGGAGAGATCAGTTTTCCAGGATTTAGATAAAAATGGAATCTTTACCTTCCCCCCTCAAATAATTTTCTATTATTGTCCGAGAGGCCAATTAACACAAGGGACTGGTGCTATTTTTTCCTTCTGGGGACTAACTGACTGAAAAACTTTGAGTAAAACTAAGTATTATACGTAGATACTGTGGTGATTGAGTACTCTAGCAGTTGTGGGCACAATTAATGAATAACATCATCCAGCTTTTTGGAGGGTTGACACTCTCTCTCTGAAGCAGGGACAGAGAAGCTTTTCAATAGATAGTCCAGTGATCTTGGTGGGACCCTCCAACAGCTCAACCACCACTGCAGGGCTGAGGTGCAGCATATCCTTTAACGTTCCTCCTCTGTGTGTTGGAGTGGAAACAACACACTAATAGTAAAAAATTAGTTAAACATTATGGTTTCATGGTAAGTGTCATGGAGAGTTTTGCCTCTTTTTGGAACTGAAGCTGACCTGGCAGCATTCTCCTTCATGACCTGAGTTCATTCAACCCTGCTCCATACCTATACGACTGCTTTCTGCTCAAATGGTGGGTTCACATGCAATGGTGATAGCACCATTTTGTGATTTGTGAACTTTCCTCCTCATAGAGGCTCGACTAACCCCAGGGCCGAGATTGCATTTGCATTTTCCAGAAATATTTTGCTCTCACTTTCTTACAGATCTGGGAGATTTCTCACACAAATATACTCCTTCTTTTTTTTTTTTTTTTTTTCTTGTTCTGGCAGATACTCCTTCCTTCTCCTCTCTCCCCCTAAATGCATCCATTCCCCTTCCCTAGTGAATTGCTTTTACTTTGCCCCCTCTTTTGCATCAGCAGAGTGTGTGGAATCCCCTGTCATTCATGAGGAGACACTTGAGCAGTTGCTGTCACTCCAGAGGACACTTGGCCCCAAACCCTTCCTTCTTGGCCAGCCTCATCTGGAGCAGGTGCAGTGTCTGTATCACCATCCTGTCCCCTGGCCAGAGGATGGCAAAGGTGCCTTCCCACTGTCCCCAAGCATTCCATACACCCTGCTATCTCCTCCAAAGAAACACAGCCCAGGTTTGTTTAGTCAACTTGAAGTAAAATGTGGTATGTTGGGCAAAACTCTTCATGAAAATCCTGTTAATTTGTTTGATGAGCTGACTCCAGCTGCAGCCAGACGAATAAACGTTGATTGGCTCTTTTGCTTAAACTCCCCATAAGGAAATGAGCCAGCTTTGTGCCTCAGCTGGGCACGCCAGCCGGGATCGGCAAGAGAGGTAGGTGCATGGGGATGTGTGCGGAGGAGGGAGAAGCAGGAGCCAGGGGGAGATGTGTCTAATGGTATCATTTCCATTTCACAATAGCTAATCCTGCCTAAATCAATGAAGTCCTGGCATCCTAATGAAATTGGTTTGGAACTTTTTCAGTTTATGATGAGCTTTTTAACCTCGGCTTCTTAATTAGCCTGGCACAGGGTTGAAATAGGGGAAAAAAAAAAGGAACATTTTTTTTTCCCCCAGCCCATTTTCTACAGGCAGAGTCAAAACAACGAAATTAGATGCTAATCTGCTTAAAAATAAAAATAATCTTAGTTTAAAAATAATCTCAGGCATCTAGTCAGAGCAAGGCTTTAAAATTTATGAGACTGGCAGCTTTCAGGGTGGTCAAGGTGTTTTCCCAGTCATGAATGACTTCAGAAGGTCCTGCAGAGGTGGGTTGTCCATGTCACATAAAGATGGGAAGGAAGGCAGGGAAGGAAGAAGGAGAGGAAGAGATGAAAGGTGAAATGTCACTCGATCTGTGAAGCCAGTTCAAGCAGCAGTTTTTCTTGAATGCAGTTCTAGTGTTGCAGCTTCTGCCACAGAAATTAGACCAGTTTGGAAGCAGGTAGGAAATGGGGATTATTTTGAGTAAATCATAGGTCTGAAGAACATTTTGAAGTGATTCTCTGAGATGAAGGAGATTTGTGACTACTCAAATGCAAAGGGGGGGAACCAGCTTGAAGAAGGCCAAAACACTCCAATGAACTATTGATTGAACCACTCCCTATAAGGAGTATTCCAGGTCAGGCTACATTTTCCTTGAGCAAAAAGCCTGTTTTCACAGTAGGAGTAAGATTTTTCTTTTTCTAAAATTCCCTAGGCCTGTGTCTTTCAAGAGAAAGGAAGACCAGACATCCAACTATTTCTCTTTATGCCTAGGGAACACGTTTTGGTGAAGTCCCACATAATACTAGAGAGAACTGGGAGGTCACTGGGAGCCTCTTAGATAAACAAGCAGTTCCTTCTCCTCTGCAGTTTTAATTCCCCTAGAGAGAGGGAGGAAAACATACATTTTTTTCCACGTCACACTATCCAGCAGAATAAAATGTGACTTTTTTGCCTAAATAATTTATGGTCTGTCTTCTTTCTGAAAGTTTTGGTTAGTACAAAATGACACTTCTTACCCTTTAATGCTCTGATGAAAAATTCTTCCATCTATAATTTAGGAACTGGCAGCTGGAAGTAGCAGTGCAGGTGTAGTACTGGTGTCTGCTGGCAGATCCCTTGGTGTTAGGTCGCTTCCTGACCACAAGAGCAGACAGCATGGAAAGAACTGAGGACAGGAGCAGTGCAGAGACGTCCCTGTCAAATCTCTCACTCCAAAAAGGGTATGGAGCAATGGAGAAAACAGCTCAGGTACCAATCGGGGGTGAAGTAGAGAGGTTTAGGGTTGTGTTCAGTAGATACAGACTTGGTCTTCATTTGAGACATGAATATCAGATAAGGAAGAAAGGTCAAAGCCTTCTCCAGCACAGGCTTCCCATGGAGCTTTGGTCAGTGCTAAAGGCTTGGATGTGCAATTGTGTCCGGGATATTTTCAGACTGTGCTTGGATTTTTGATATTACAGATTTCACAGAATGGGCCTTTGCACCTACAGATGCATAGAAGAGGACTAAATGTTTGTTGTTTCAGTGTTTTAAACAGGGAGGGGAATACTCAAGTTCACTTTCCAAAATCTTAATACCAATAATAGCCAGCACCAATCAGATTTCATTCCACATGGTTTTTCCCTTACAAAATCTACCATTGCATTTGGAGAATGTTTATTTCATCTTGTCATTTTCTCCTGATGAGTCTTGCCCTTGCCTAGCACATATATACAGATAGCCTGGTTCCAAACTATCTCTTATTCTTTCTTAATACGTTCTATTCTTTATTCACTAGTGACAGCACTATTCCACCCCACCACTATAGAAAATGTGAAGAAACTCAAGGCATCCCCAAGCTTCTTGGACATGTTCCACCCTACAGCAGGAACGTTTTCTGTATTACTTGCCCTGTGTGGCAGATGACACAAGGAAAAGACAGAAGAGGCCTTGTCCACTTTGTGCAAACTAATGATGGTACTTTTGACTTTTGCCCTTTCATGTGTTCAAGGCCCTGCCTGCAAGGCATAATTAGCCTTTAGCTCCTGTAGTTCCTCTGTGCAATGGCCATGCAATATTGGAGGGCCTCCGGCCATGGGTTTTTCACAGATTTATCATTAACGTTCAGAAATGGCACTTACGTGCTAATAATCTACCAACGCTTAATAAACACAGCCCAAGAGTTTTATAACCTGTTAACTTCCAAGTGGCAATAATTAAACAAAAATGATAAATAATTAAGGCCTAATTACATGGTATCAGTCATTTCATTTTCCAGCAGGCGTATAAAGTGCATTTGGCACTGCTGATCAGGGGCCCATTCTGAAAGTGCTTGTTCTTCCTCTGTGCTGCTGGATGGAGAGGCAGGTTCCATGCAGCTTTATGATGGAGAAGAAAAAGTAAAATGTGCTTCATTAGCTGGATAATTGTCCCATTCCACCACTGAAGATAATTCCCACTGAGGCTGTTGCATGACACAAGCTTGGGAAGCCAACAAATAGCACCGTTTATGTCTCATGATTCTGTGATAGACAGAGTTGCAGGAAATGGGCCAGATGCAAAATAAGAGCCCTATGCCACTTGCAGAGATACCTTCTTTCACTCTCCTTCACTTTGGATCTTAATTTCAAGCTGAGATTTGTAAGCTGGTCTGTATTTAATACGATGAAACTAAACCCAGCATATAGACAGACGATAAGCATTTTAAGCAGTTCTGTCAGGATCCAGGCTCATCATGAGATCCACCACTGATGTAAATTGGCAAAGCTCTGCTGTAGCACCAATTTACAGTAGCTGAGCGTCTCTGCATCTGAGCTATTTTGGGTGGATATTGAGGACTATTCCAAGAACAGAACCACAGCCAGAGGGGCTCTTCCTTGTCTATCAGCTGGAAAACTTAGAAAGGCAAGGACAAGAGACTATGCACAGAGCTGGCAAAAAATGGAAGGGGTAAAAGTCACTGGAGTTCTGCAAGGTCAGCAAGTGCAGCATGTGTGAGCGTCGGACACTAAATTTCTCTGCACTCCTAATGCATGAGAGATAGCGTTGTCTGATACAAGCTAATAAAAGGGGATATGAGCTGACAGTACAGAAGACTAAGGCTCTCCATCTGAACCGGAGAGTGGGATAGAGCAGGACTGGCGAAAGGATCTGGAGTGAAAGCATGTACTAAATCCTCATAGTTATCTTCTGCCAGGGCAGCATTTGTCTGCTACAGGGAATAAACGCCCTCCATTGCTTTGAAAGCAGGGAATTGGTTTAATTGATCTCTAGTGGATCCTTAGACTAGAAAGAGCTTGCACATGCTTTAGCTAGCTTCCCTGAAGGTGTACATCGAGCTGTTTTGTTTCGGTTAAATTTCCAATGGTGGCAAAAAGCTTCATGGTATTCAGGCAGCAAATTCTACTCAAGTGTTTTAGCAGATTACAGTTGAACACCTCCCCACTCCATGAAAGGGGATGGGTCTGATTGTCCCCAAGGAGCACAGATTTACCCACCTGCTCTGTTAGAAGTTTTGAGTTTATTTGCCATTGCTCTCTTTGTTCCGCTCCTCAGCATCCCAGTTCTTCTAGCTTCATTGATTTGGTCATCGCTTACACAAATTCAATGCAATGTGTGGCAGGGATGAGATAACAGCAGGGTCCCACAAGTATGTTATTTTTCTGTTTTTTTCTTTGACTCTATTTCTCTCATACTGGGTAAGGGCTGGAGAACTTCCTACTGCAGAAATAGGTCCAAGTCAAAAAGCACTATATATTCACCCAATCACTCTAAAAAGCTTCTACTATTGCTAAGGGTTAAGGAATGAATGTGCATTGCAGGACTTCCCTATCCAGCTTCAATAGTATATCATCGTCTGCTTAATGGTCTTTTATGTTTGGGTTTCGAGACAGCTATGAATTTTGCTTTCAAATATGTGTTTCTTCCCTAGATGGAAATAGAATGAGGCTGTGCTAAACTGACAAGTTGTGGCTCTCAGGGTTACCTAAAGGCCCATTGCCACTCTTTTATTAGAGCATACACTAGGGTTAATTACCTTGCATTTGCCATAATCAAAGAATTTCCATGATATCAGGCATGGCGTTTCAGCTGGCAAGTGATAACTTTTAAGGTGGGGTGTCTAAGTTCACATTGCTAGGCTTAATTCTGTATTGTGGGCAGAATTTAAGCTATTATCCAAAGCAACTTTCATCCTATCCAAACACAGCATCCACTCTCCCAGGCACTTACTCATCCTTAAGCTGAGCTTCTAAACTGCTTCTGCAAACACAAACTGCCTTGTTAGCAAAATCTGTCCTGCAGGTCACAGAGAACCTGCAACATCCACAGGTAAGACACTCTGCCCACTTCAGCAGCTGGGGAGTCAATCAGCCAAGGTGTTTCTTTACCACCTGGAGCATTGTATAATGAAATGCTGAGGAAACCCCCTAGCATGGAGAGAGAGCATATTCTCCACAGGGGAGAACATAGTGAGAGCACCAGGTGGAGAGGCATTAGCAGAATATTGCTGATCCTCAGAGAAAAGGGAGCGTGTCAGCTGCCTCCCACTGCGGATGGACTGCACTCCCCTGGTCCTGTCTTCTAGGGACTCTACAGAAGTGTGGGACTGGGACTAAATGAGTGGCAAGCATAGCTTGCTGAGTAAGCCAAAGAAGTGCCAGGTTTGATGTGCCTTGGATATGTAAGGGCTTATTCTGTCATGAGCCTAAAAGAGTTGCTATGGTGTGCATGGACTGGCTGTGGTATGAGCTTGACTTGGGGTTAATAGTACCCATTAGTAGTAATACTAATAATACTAGTCATAGTGATCTAGTTAGAATAAGAAATTAAATAGAAATAAGCCTGCCTTACCAAAAGCTGGAGAAATCAGAGCCTGTCTCTTTTTAGTTATTGTCTTGAGGTAGTAGCATTATCTCAGCCTTCATACTTAGCCCAGCCATCAGAGTGCCAGAAGACTTCACCTATGGTTAATGCAATATCGAGTATAAGAGATATCTTCTCAGCACAGTAATAACATGCAATCCAATTGCTTGAAAGGCTGGATGCGCTGTCTGCAAGAAGAAGATCTGTAGAACATTCTTGCAGAGCCATGTGCTCCAGCAGTGGAAAAGTTTTATAGAAATTGTGGACATTGCAGTAGCTGCAATATGGAGATTTGGCTAATTGCGGGGGGAAGGCAGGGAAGAAAAGAAAATAAAAAACTCTTCAAGGGTTGGAAAAGCAGATTCAGAGAGTGTAAATCTGTAAGCATGACAGCTAGTGGTCAGAGGCTTCCTGGGAGGTAACTAGTCAGTGATGCACCTGCTGCTTGGACATGATAAATGTGCTTTTTGCCAAGAACCTGGCCTGTAGGCAGCAGCATCTTGGCATAAGACAAAAAAGCAAAACTTGCTAAGAGTTATATTAAACTCATTTCCACTGAAGGCATACTTGCACCACAAAGAACCCCAAATACCATCACCATGATTTGAATTTTCTTCCTGCCTCATCCCAGTTTGAATTATTCAGTCCTCTCACCAGACTATTGTATAAACTCAATTGCCTTAAATTACTAGAGCACCTGCTCTCCTATGCCATATATGTTGGTGTCTGGGTATTAAATATTTATCAAAAGATTCATTATTTGGGAATTAAATATTTATTGGGATGAGAGAATGAATTGGATTATTTGTATTTGTTTTTTTACAAATTATCTTGGAATTAGAAATGTCTTGTTTCTACAGTGTGGTGGGTGGGGGTAGTTGATTTCTCACTCTTGGGCCGTTTTTTGGAAGAGCTTATTGCCTGTCCTTCAGACATCCTTTTCTCTGCTGTGGCTGGGAGATTGTGCTCTGTAGATTAACTTGGCTATTAATATGTTTGGATTACAAGCCATATATTTTAAGACAATTTCTTCATGCCCCTTCCATCTCAATTCCCAATCACACCCTCACCTACACACATGATCAGAAGAGATTTCACTTAAGACACTCAACCTTCAATATAATTATTTTGTTACGGGGAAATGCCTGCTTGTGTTCTGTCTCTTTAAGTGAAGTTTATGGCCTGAAAGGTAATTGATTTGCAATGGTATTTAAGACAAGAGCTTGAGGATACTGCTGTGCTCTTCTGCAATACAGTTGCCTGGAGAAAACTATTGCTAAAAACAAAACATTTACTTTTCTTTTCTTTTTTTTTTTTTTTTTTCTTTTTTCCTTTTTGTGATGGGGTCACTTCTGATGCACCCAGTGGAAGTGAAGTTTGCTCTATTTTTATCGAATTGTCTGCTATTTTTATAAAAGTGGTTTGGACATTGTATAATCTTGCAAGTTGTGCTGTGAATTAGCCAATAGGTGCAGCAAGGGAGAGGAGGACACTCCATGCTTTTGATTGCTGCTCACTTCTTTATCTTTTGCTATGGATTAGGTCCCTCCTCCCTCCCTCCCTCCTTTCTTCTCTCCCTTCCTTCCTCCCCTTGCTTTTTCTCTCTTTTTCTTTCCCATAAGGAAAGGCAGGGCTAGGGAATATACTGAGGCTTTAGCTACCTACCTTGTGGTTGGTGACACAATGGAAGGGATAAATATATTAGTGATTAAGGGCAGAGATAATGCAAAAATAATACCAGGGGATAGGATAAAAGAAGGTAGATACATTTTTTTTTCATTATACACTTGAATTCTATATATTATTAGTCTATCTGAAGAACTCCTTAAGCTGGAATAGGAAGCAGACAGGGACTAACAGGAAAGCCCTAAAGTCAATGGCAAATCTCCCTTGCTTTTCATGAGAGTTAAGTTTTCACCTATCTGACCTGGAGCAGGAACACAGAAAGAGTCAGCTTTTTTTTTGGTTCAGACTGGAGATTAAATCAAGCAGGAATAGTCTCAATAATATAGCTGAGCAAATTAATGCACAAAACTCTTCTTGCAGCTCACAGGGCTTGCTCAAGTCCCTTTTCCAGTTACTTGAGAGTATAGTCATCTCTCTGGGCTTATGGATTATGGAGGCAAATCAATGCCTCTAAGCTATGGTACCCCACTCGAACATCATTGCAGTGTGAGTTTTCCAGGAATGCTGTTGCACAGCTAATCTGGTCTCTCAAGATACAGACCCACACAGTGAGAAGAGCCGTGAGATGTGCACTGCGGTTGCCTGTTGCTGCGTGCTGTAAGGACTCTTTTCCTGGCAAAACTGGAAATGCTGCACAGAGAGCGGAGTCCAAAATTCAGGGTGCAACAAAAGGGAGGGTAGCACTTCTCTGACATGTCTTGCCAAGGGAATATGTGCCATACACTTAAGTGAATTTTCCTTCATATGCTAGGTTAGCAGGCAACTTTAAAAGTGTGGAATTTGACACAATATAGAGGTTCACTGCCTCGAAAGGATGTGTGTCAGCTTTGTCTGGAAACCACGTTCAGAAACCAAGTTAGAAATAACTGAAAAAAAATCTTTTTTCCATCACAGCACAGGTCAAGCCCAGAACGGGAAGTGTATCAGCGATTGTTACAAGATGGAAAACAAATAAGAGCCCTGTTCTGACAGTGGGGAGACTGGCTCCACGTGTCACACGTCTTGCTGGTGCTGTTCTGCAGAGCCCCTCCATGCCGCTGTGTGCCTTTGGAAAAGCATGCCCATGGCAATTAGTGCAATTCCATTTTTGTGTGACAGGTCTGAGTAAGCAAAGTCATCTGCAAGACATATGTTTGGATTTTATGCTCTGTTTTCATGTAGTATTTTTATATTTCTAAGGTTTTCCTAAGCTCACACCAGAAAGTTGTATTATCTCCTATTACAGCAAGTGTCAGATTCTCAGTCTTCTCATTCCTTCTCCTCCTTAAGGGCTGGTAACTCGTCCCTACCTTGGTCTTTTATATATTCAAGGAGTAATAACTTTTTCTAGTCATTTACTCAGCAATGCTTTGTCATTTCAATATTTCTTTAATCTTGTAACATAAATTTCAAAAGATACCTACATGACTGAGCAGCAGAATATAATTCCTTTGGTAGTGTTCACTATCTAAATATAACCAGGCACAGTGTAATAGCAAATCAGCTTTGAAGGGAGGTGTCATAGCCACTATCTTCCACCACCTTTGGGGGACCACTGGCTTTTGTCATCAGAGTATTAATTAGACATGAGGACAAGATGAGGGGATTCAAGCAGGCCAAAACTCTGTCTCTGTGAAATCCCTGGTTGAATCGAATGTTACATCAATTATGTTAATCCAGGCAAATATAATTTATGCATATTTAATTTTGGTCCATCCCTCTGCCAGTGGCTCCATATTGATCATGGGACTGCTCTGAAATTTGCAGATATTTTCTGCTTGCTGCTCAGGACACTGCCATACACATTTTTTTTAGAGAGAAATGTGTCCACTCTCTCAAATACCCAGGGAGCACAGCTTTTGTGGGATTATTGCAAAATCTCCCGAGAAGAAGAAAAATCAGGCTTTTATCTACTTTTCTACTTGCCATAAGCTAGTCCCAACTTCCAGCCACTAAAGATACTTTTGCTGCTCTCTGCTATGTCAAAGGACTTAAGATGATCAATTTGTAATGTCTACTGAGTGCTAGGATGAAAAGATGTTCTGAAAAATGCCTTGGATGAAAAGATGCTATAAAAAATAATCTTTACCGTGATAGACTGATTACAATCTATTGTGCTGTGGATTAGTGGGTGAGTATTTATTCAGTTTATTTTTTATTCCTATGTACAGATGCTTTGGACCACAATGACCCCTTTGAAGTCATTATTGGCTCCTGCATCCCTGAGCAGCATAGAAGGTACATTAATAAGCTGTGTATAGAAAAAGACAATGAAGTCCCCAAGAAGTCATTAAGAGTCTATTGTGTCAGTCTGACTGTAGCCCACAAAAGACCCTGAATCTGTAAGCTAAAAATAACCTTCAGAAATGCTGTTGACACAGTTATTTTACACTGGCAGCAACATCTTCCCCACATATACACGTTACCCTCACTAGTCCTGCTCAGAGCAATTCATGTTCTGGGATGCATCCGGCTTTTCTTGGGATTCAGTGATCTCCACATGGCATCCTCTACACCAGCATTTTCCAAAGAAGTGCAAGGGAAAAGATGAGCTTAAATTTTAACTGTGTCCCCATTGTATAAAGTGTTATGAAGTACCAAACATAACGTTGCTGGTGTGTCTAAGAGCTGTTGGCAGCAATGAATAGGAGGGCAAGCAATGGGGAGGGAGAGGTGTCCTCTGTGCTCCTGCCCTGCTGGGATAAAGAAATGCTCCTCTTTCACAGAAGGTGTTTCCTAAGCTTAAGCAAGTCTTTGAAAGGAAGACTTCCTCTCAATCCATCCATCCAGTGGAGCTAACCTTAGATTTCACTAGTGCTATCACCTCTGGTAGTCTGTCTCCCATGTACTGTCTGGGACACTCAGAGAAGCTGGTGCCAAAAGGTCACAAATCTTTGCAGTGGATGGAGCAACTCATTTTTCTCAGAACTATTGCTCCAGGCTGTCTGCAGGCTCAGGCAGGCATCACTTCATCTGTTATCACCAGGCCATATTTTCAGGATATCCCACGAACTTGTGAGTTAAGGAAAATGCTCCCTTTCTGAGTGGAAGCTGATATTTGTTTAATATTAGCTGAAATCAACACTGTGAGAGTGTTACTTGCAGCCCTTATTTTCGTCCCACATGTCTAAAATAAGAGGACAGCTGCTAGAGTGTCACTATTAACACAACAGAATAAAACAGTCCCTTCAATGCTCTGATTGTTTTATAAATAACAAAGCACTACAAACCTAGCAGGCTTACTCAGACACCTACAACTGGTCCCAGAAGCTTGCTAAATATGATAGATGTTTCAAAAGAGGGTTAACAAAGTCTTTTAAAGAGGATTTTAAGGAAAAAAAATATCTTCTTTAAGAGAGGACCTACATGTTGTGGTCTTACAAGAAGAGATTATCACAAAGACTGAAACAAGTACATGGAAAGAAAGGAATTGATGTAGAAGTAAGTTCTGCTTTTTCCTTTGCTGCTCAAAGGGGATAAGGAACAAGATTATTCTCTGCTTTACTTGTCTGTGGAGTCTCCAATATTGTGTCTAACTCATGCTGAGTAATGTGTATTGATTGCTTTGTTACAAGCTTTATTGTTCAGTCTATCACCAATAAAAAGTTTATGTAAAACAAGATCTGAAAAAAGCAAGTGAGAGCGAGTGACTTAGTGTGAATGTATGCAGGGGGTAAATGTTACTTCTCTTTCCACACAGATTTCCTATGCCCAATTTTCAGCAGCAGGATTTTATTTTTCATCACTCTGTTTTAAAGGATTATTTCTTTTTCATCTTTCTTACGTTCTGGTTTTCTCACTGCAATAAAGGACCATGAGGGAAAGGGAAAATCAGGTAAAGATGCTAAAATTGCATATGAAAGGAGAGACTGAACATTTTTCTGCATTTAGAAAGGAGGGAAAAGAAACAAATGAGGATTTACAGCTGGAAAATGGCCTCAGCATGATGTTCTTTACAACTGAGCTTTTCAAAACACAGTACAGATGTTGTTGGGGTCATTGCTGCTGGCACTCGTCTCTTCAGCTCAGCAGCCTTTGGGGTGAAAACCATGTCATTCCCATGGCCAAACATATTGCACACTAGGGCCTTGGTTAAATTACAGGTGAAGCTGGAGCTAGTGGAACGGACACTCAATTTGTAAGGGGGAATGCCTCTCTCTACCAATGACTTAACCAAGATCCACCAGTTTTGATTCATAAACCCTGCAACTATCCTCACCAGTTAGTGGGTTAGGAGATAGGATGAGATAGGATAGGATAGGGTAGGGTAGGGTAGGGTAGGGTAGGGTAGGGTAGGGTAGGGTAGGGTAGGATAGGATAGGATAGGATAGGATAGGATA
>JAVCKT010019887.1:0-20871 GCA_032273925.1 Rhynchotus rufescens | reverse complement strand
TGCTCCTGGGGTCCCTGAGGGGTGGAGGGAGCTCCGGCTGTCCCAGCGCCGCTGCCCTGCAGTGAATGGGAATCTGATGCGGGGCTCACGTGCAGCCTTGCAGATGCTCTTAGGGTAGGTTCCCCTGCTACGTCCATCCTCACTGAAAACAGCCTTGCAACCTAGGCCTTTCCCAGAATCTGCTGAAGATCCAAATCTGAGGTGCCTGTATCAGAACTGCTTTTCCTCCTGGTCAATGTGTCCTTTGTCATGGCAAGGTCCCCACAGCTGCCTCTGCTGTCCTGCTCCTCGTGTTTACGCCCATGGTTGGAGGCAGTGCCTTGGCAGGGATGGGGTCCTGCTGAGAGCCGGCTTGGTAAGTGCAGGTGGGTCTTCAATAAGGGCTGTTCCCCCTTGTTTTGGAGGGTTCGGGCATGGGACTCTCCTGGGAGCCCGTCACTAGTGAGAAGGGCTAGGCCGGGTCTGCCCTGCCCTGTCCTGCCAAGACCCTGTTAATGCACGTTGGCACTGCCAATGCCGAGGGTGGCAGCTCTGCCTCTGCTGGGGGAAGCGCGGGCTCAGCATGAGGCTGCCCAGCACACGGGGCCCCGCTGTGTGTCTGGGCCTCCCTAACCCCCATCACCCCTCCCCTGCAGTGGGGCAGAGCGCAGTCCCCTCCCTGCGATGGGGACAGCTGTGCAGGGCACTGGGGATGCAGAACTGGGTCTATCCACCGAGAAACATCTCCCTCGGGCCCCTGCCCTCCTTGCCACCAGGGTGGCCGCAGGACCTGCATCCCCCTGGGGCGCTGGCTCCGGTGTCTCCTGCCCAGCGTGGAGCTCCGGGGTGGAGGCGCCTTAGGCTGCGCTTGGGAAAGGCGGCGCTCGGAGCCGAGCCGAGGGCTGTTTGCACGGGCTGCGCGGCCGGGGCCGCCCCCGCGTGGCCGCTGGGGCCGCCGCGGGACCCCGCGCTGGGATGCCCTCCGTTCCCTTCCTTTGTTTATCGGGATGTTTTCCCTTCCTGCGGCCTCTCTTTTCCCTCCGCTGGCCTCTTCTTTCCCTTGGCTTCCCATCTGCTGAACTCCCACCTCTGTTCTGCAGCCAAGGGACCGGCTGAGCGGTTCAGCTGCTCCCGAGCTCTGGGCCGAGACCCCTCTCGGGAACAGAGCTGTGTGGTCCCGCTGCAGCCCCCGCTGCATCCCCAGCCCTGGGCAAGGGCTGCATTTACCCCCCACATGGGTCCAGCTGCTAGATCTGGGGGTTACAACTGAGCTTCGTGCTCAGGGTCCTGGGCTGAGGAGCCGCCTGGGCAGCTAAGAGACAGGTAAAGGTGCCCCGTGAGAAGCTTGGTGGGGCAGCCACCCTGAAGGGCTCTGTTTGGTGCTCACATGGCTCTGCTGTGGCTGCCAGCGCGGCCCAGCTCGGGACCTGTGCGAAACACAGCGTGTCCCTTTCCTGTCCCAGCTGGGAAGGGCTGGGTCCCTGCCAGCTTTCCTGTTTGTGTTACACCCTGCAGGCTCCCGGGCAGCCTTTCTCTTCCAGGACGGGAGGGAGAGCGGAGCGGAGATCTCCGAGGGGTGCCCATGACCTGCACGGTGCAGCCACCCCCTCTCTCGTCCCGCTGGGGTTGTCCCTGTCCCCTTGCCTGGCTGCCCCATCGTGCTCCCAGACAGCCCCAGCGTGCAGCCAAAACTAGGGCTGCAGCAAGGCAGAAAAGCCAAGGCCTTACAGGGCCCTGTGCTGCCCTGCAGGGCGCTGCGCTGCTCCTGGGCGAGCTGGGCCAGCGGTTCTGGGCTGTCACTGTTGTCCCCATGAGGAGCTGGGCTGTGCGGGGTAGATGGGCTGGAGCATGGCAACGTGGGGCTCTTCTCATTTAGACTGGGATCACATCTGGCCCATGCATCAGGAGGGGGTCTGCTGAAGCGTGTTCCTCCATAGTGCCCCAAAAGCTGCTGTTCCGCCCGGGCGATGAAGCCCCTTTGCAGCCACGTTGGGCGGCAGCCCCAGCTGGGGCTCTGCAGAGCCTGTCCCGAGGGCTGCGGCGCTGACGGGCGCCTCGGCCTCCCGCCTGCGGCTCCTCCGCGGCCGTGCTGACTGATGCCTCCTGGCGCTGTCAGGACACGACGACTGCCGGCAGAGGCGGACGGCCCGAGACAGGGCTCGTTTCAAAGCAAGGTGCTCTCCTGGCCGCGGGGATTAGGCAGCTGAGGGCTCCTATTGTTTTCCCCAGGGGCTGATAGCGACAGGATTAATCTGGCAAAGCAGCCCGGCGTGTTCCTGAGGGCACAATAGGACCTTGAGGAGAAGAAGCGGTGCGGATGACAGGCGCGGGGAGCATCTCTCAGCGGCCGCTGCCTCCCCGCGCACGTGGCTGGGCCGCTGGGACGAGCGCTGCTGCTCGGCGGCTCCGTCCCTGCCAGGACACCCTTCCCTTACCCGTGCCTGGCTCCTTCCCCAGCACTGCAGGGCCTGCGGCTGCCAGCGGCCTCTCCAGGGCACGCGGAGCAATGGCAGGGATGTGCTCCCCTCCGTGCTGCGAAAAGCAGCTTGAGGGCACAGAGAGCACACGGTGGCGTGGAGCATCCCCTGCCGCAGCCAGCGCTCTGCCCCCAGGCGCATCCCTGTCTCGGTGCTCTCCAGTGGTGACAAAACCTGGTAACGAGGGAAAGCAGCAGCCTGCATGGGGAGCAGGCACATCCTTCCCCAAACCCATCCCCCTGGGCTGTGGGTGCCCGGGGCATCTTCATGGAGGGGGTACAAGAGGCTGGACGTGGCTCTAGCAGCCGGGCAGGGCACGGAGCCCATGGCAAGTCCCCATGCCGGGAGGAGAGAGTGGGTACGGCCCGGGAGGGGAGGGTTGCTGGGCACGGGCCGTGGGAAGGGGCACAGGACCCCTTCCCTTCGCTGCTCTCCTGCTGCCAGCTCTCGGCTCCGCGCCCCGTGTCCCAGAGCAGGAGCAAAGTCTCCTTCGGAGAGAAGGAGGCGCTGGGAGGAGAGGCCTTTCTCATTCACTGCAGCAGCCGCGCTTGCGCTGCCAGGCTCATGTGGAAGCATCGAGGACCAGCAGCCAGATTTAAGCTCCCAGAACGGTGTCCCCGTGCCGAGCGGGGCCGACGAGGCCGGCGGAGCGGGATGCACCGCGCCGTGCCGCACTGAAGCGCAGTGATTGCCCCGGCTCCTGGGTGAAACCACAGCGCACGACCGTGCCCTCGCTGTCCCCGATAACCCGCTGCCTCTGGAACGCGGTGCACTGTGGTGAGCTGGGAATGCCATGCCTGCCTGGCTCCATCCCCGGCTGTGCCTGCGTGGCCGGCTCCATCCCCGGGATGCCCGTGGCCATGGAGCGGTCCTGCCGCCCCGGCAGCCTCCCCAGGGCCCCGCGAGCAGCCAGCCCCGTGAAGGAGGAAGAGCCTCCGCGGAGCAGCCCAGGGAGCCACGTGGCCTCTGCCTCGTGCCGCACGTGCTCTGAAGCGCCGCCAGGCGGGCTGAGAACCCAAGAGACTCGATGCACCTCAGGCTCTCCTAGTGCCCCGATCACCAGCCCGGACCACGAGGCTGGACTCGGTCGGGGGAGGCGGAGGGGGGTCCCGTTGCGGACGTGCCCCCACGAGCATCCGTTAGGCGCCACGGGCGCTCCCCAGGCCGGCGGGCCCTGTTTGTGAAACACGCGGCGCTTGCGGTTGACCAGAGCGCTGAAATAAGCCCGGCCGGAATTGGTGCACGGCTCCGTATCCTGATGTGGTGAGCGCAGCCCGGCGGCGGCGGGGGCAGCACCGCTGGGGGGGCGGGCGGCAGCGGGCGCCCGGCCCGCCGCGCCTGGCACCACCAGCACCAGCACCGCGCGCGGGGCCCGGAAAGCTCGGCCGGGCACCAACGGAACTGCGATAAAAATGAGCGTGAGCAGGACAGGGGCGCGAGCGAGATTAATGTCTGATCGGCAAGGGGGAGGAAACCCGGGCGGACAGCGCTCGAACAGATACTGGAACGCGCTGCCGGGGGGGCAACGGGACACAGGCTGCTTTTCCTGGCACGGCCGCAGCTGCAGCGCCGCATCCCCCCCTGCAGCCTTCAGAGGGAGAAGAGGGGCTGGACGGTTCCCCCAAAACAGGTGTATGGCCCTTGCTGAGGGCCCATCCCTGTAGATGGGGGCCTGGGCTGGTGGTCCCAGGTGCTCCCTGGCAGCAGCTCAGCCATTCCCGGCATCCGGGCCTGGATGCAGGAGGAGAGGTCCTGGCGGCAGCAAGGTGCTTGGAGCAGCTTCCTGCAGTGAGAACCTGCCCCTGTTACTGCTGCCAGCTCTTCTGGCCTCGAGGGCACTTCCAGAGAGACCTGGCTGCCCAGTGTCATCTCCATCACCCCACTGGGATCCCCTGGTGCCGCGGCACCGTGCAGCATCTTGCTCCCTCATCTCCAGTGAGTGCAGCAGCTCTCCTTCCAGCCATCCTTCCTCACTGCTCTGCTTTCCCTCTCCAGGAGTGTCTCTTCTTCCTCTCAGAGGCTTCTGGGCAGCGCAGCAGGGACCCTACCCAGGTATCGGGCCTTACACCCACCTCCAGGGGCCTGCTCTGCCCTCCCTGCCATCGCGGTGACAGCGCAGCTCATTGCTAGGCCGAGGCTGGGCTGGAGCTAAACCAAAGCCCAGCTTTGTGGCTGGCTGTGCAAGACCTGGCCCAAGGGCCACGTGCCCATCAGGTGGGTCCCGCTCTCCTCTCCAGCTGCGCGAGGCAAACCATGCACCTCCAGCGCGCCTCTGCCTCCCTCTCCTCCGTCCCCGTCTGTGCCCGGGGCTCTTCCCACGCTGCCTCTCCCGAGGATGCCTCCAGCCCCCCCAAACCCCTGCATGGCCTCTTCCCAAGTAGCTCTTTTGCAGGTAAGTCAAAGACCAGGAGGCCTTAACGTGGTGCTTAGGCAGCCCGGGATCGGGGCTCGCACCGGGGTGGTGCCTGCAAGCTCCCCTGTGCGCAGCCCGGTCTGCACCTCCTCCCTGCATCGCTTTTACCGCGGGGTGTGCAGGGCAGCTCTGGGCTCTGTGCTGCTAAAACAGCTCGAACCCCCCCAGAACTGCTGGAAGCCGGGTCTGGAGGAGCGAGGAGGCGCTGGTGCTGCCTGTCCCTGGCTTGCGCGCCAGCCCCGGTCCCAGCCGGGTGGCACCGCCCGGGACAAGCGCGGGCGCGCAGGGACACCTGGTGGCTGCCGGTGTCCCTGCGTCGCCGGGTGCCCCCCAGAGGAGCCCGGCCACAGCGACGAGATTTCGTCCTGGGGAGCAGCCCGCAGCAAAACCACCCTGGTCACTGTGCGGGACGCGGGGCCTCCTCCTGGGAGCGCTGGCCGGGAATTGCCCCGTTGTCCCTTCGGAGGCTGCCGGGTGTCTGCTGTGCACGTGTGGATATAGAGGCCTTTTTTACCCATGGCATCACCCGAGCAGCTCTGACTCCCTGTCACCTGCTGCACCAAGGAGAAGGGGGACAAATAACGCCCGCCTCGGCGGGCTGGGTGAAGCCAGGGGAGGCGTTTTCCATCTCAGCCCCTTCCCAGTGTGGTTTCCTTCTCCCTGCTCTGCTGGTCTGTAGTGGAGCGATGGAAGGGCCAGCTGCACACACATGTTTGTGCATCCACAGGCTTCTTGCCAGGGAAATGCTTCCTTTGCGAGGGCAATAATGCTTCCTTGGTGAGGGAAATGCTGTGGGAGCTGGTGTGGGCTAGGACAGAAACTCGGTGGCAATTCATGTTTGATGAGCAGTGAAATCTTCCAGGACTCACTTAAGAGGGACTTCCCTCTTAAGTCGGCTCTCAGCCGGCATTTGTTCCTTCCTATTTGTTGAACATCTAGGGATGCTGAACGGAGGCACAGAAAACCCAAGCCTGGGCAGCTGTATGCCCGGTGCCAGCAGGAAGGGGCACTGGATGCCCGGACACATGGAGCAGGGCCGTACGGCTGCTCAAACACCAAGTGAAGCAAAGAGGTCTCGGAGGCGGCTGCCTGTCAGCAGCCTGTGTCCCTCACATCTCCCTTGGTTGTGGGAGAACTTGAATCATCAGGCAAAAGATGCTGCTGCCTCCCACTTCTCACCTCTGCTCCATGGTTTATGTGGGAATTGCAAAGCGTTCTGGCTTTGCCCGGCTCTGTCCCGCTGACTCCTTTGCAAGCAGGGCAGGTTTTACACCCTACAAGCACCAGGGTTTTTTGCTACCAGAGTGTTTTACCTTTGCCTTGCTCTGCTACCAGAGACACCCTCTCCGGTGCAGTGAGCTCGGGTTAGGCTCCGGTTCCACAGTGCCCTCCTTGCTCTTACAGTTCGCCTGCCTCGGTGCCAGCGCTCACTCGTCCCTGGAACCTGTTGCTCATTTATGACACTGTCCTCCCGCTGTCGCCTCCATGCGGAGCGGCCGCCCCGGCACCGGCACCGGCACCGTCCGCTGCTGCAGCGCGGCCGGCCGCGGAGACGGTGACTCACGTTACAGGCTGGCGGTGGCAGCGCAGGCGCCGCAGCCGCGTCCCTGCTGGCCGGGCCGAGCTCTGCGCCCGGCGCCGCTCGCCGCCACGTGCCCGCCCGACGCCGGCACGAGGCCGCCGCGTCCCGCCGGCGCCGCGCAGCCCTTGGCACCGTCCCAAAGCCCTGGCAGCACTTCCCGCACGGAGCTGCCGATGCCACCGGCCGCCCCGGGCAGCAGTGGGCACCTCGGCGGCTCCACGGGGTGGGCAGTCGAGGGTCCCACGATGGCCCCGGCGGCGGCAGCGGCTCCCGGGCGGCCCCGGAGCGGAGCCACGGGGAAGTTTCCTGTTTGCTGGCCCGGCAGAGGCGTCGGGTCCTCAACCGCCGCCGGGCCGCCGCTTCCGGCAGCGCCTCCCGCCCGGAACCCCCTGCACTATCAGCTCGCCAGATGCCTTTTGCAGGATACTGTGGTAAAACCGTGCAGGGCGGGCGCTGTCACTTGGGGTTTGCGCCAAGTGACAAAGTGTCAAGTGCGCCAAGTGTCTTGCAGTCGCCAAGACAAATTGGACGAGGGCAGAAGCAGCGAGGGAGGAATAAGCGCCCTGGATGCCCGGTGCCGCTTTGGATGGGCCGGCTGGGTGCCGTCGGTCCCCCTGTGCGATGGTGGTGGCGCCAATGGCATGGTGCCGTGGCCCGGTGGGCCTGGTGTCGGTCCCCGGTGGTGGCGGTGGGGAGGCTGCGGGCCCCGCGGGGGTCCCGATGGCCACGAGCACCGGGCAGCGCCCGTGATGGCTCCCGTGACGCCACGGCCGCCCCGCGGTGTCTGTGCCGGCACCGGGGCTGCGCGCGGCCACCACGTGCGGTGTCATCCCTGGCCTGGTGGCCGCCGGCACCTGGGATGCCGCGGGGTGCCTGGATCAGCCAGCAGCGCACGGAGCTCCCGCGTGGCTGCTCCACGGTCACTACACGGTGTGGGGCTGCTGCCGTGTCCTGGGGGCACTGGGAGCTGTTCCTGGCCGTGTGGGACCCCCGGGACAGAGGCTACGTGCAGGGCAGCAGGGAGCCCCCCATCCAGGGCACCAGGGAGACCCCCATCCAAGGCAGCAGGGAGCCATCCCTCGGTGCAGAGCAGCAGGTCCAGATGGCTGTAGGGAGCCCTGGAAGGACGTGGCTGCTGTCCTGCGATGTCCTCGCAGGTGCCACCCGTGTCCTCGGGGCGCTTCCCGCAGCTGCCGGTGCCGCACGCTCTCCCTTGGTCCGTGGGGCGCGCACCTGAGGATCCTGCCGTCCGCTTCTGCAGCTCCCAGCTTCGCCGGTGCTGCTGGGGGTGACATTTTAAGGCCCTGACACGACCCTCCTCCTTCCCCAGCACAGCCCCTGCGAGCAGGCCCTTTGCCAGGCACCCTCCTCTTCCTCCCGCACCAAGAGCGGGAAGGATCCCTGGAAAACACCTGCTGTGATGGTGACAGCAGGTCCTGGGAGAGACAGCTTGTCCCTGGCCCGGGAAGGGACAAGCCGTGTCGCCTCCTCTCTCCTCAAGGGCATGAGAGGCTGGCAGCAGGTTAGGGAGCTTTCCAAAGCCCTTTGGTTGCTTATAAAAACCTACATTCCCTTCTGTTCCTAGAGAACACTAAGGCTTAGGGCGAGGGAGGTAGGGCGAGGGAGGACACCCTGAAATGTGCGGGCTGACCGTAGCCGTGGGTTTCCGTGGGACACCTGGCAATGGCAGAGTGCTGGGATGGGAACCCCGGAGCCAGGGATATGGTGGTGGGGGAAGCTCAGAGCTCCGAAGGCCGGCGCGCTGGTGCCTGCTGCCCGCGGAGCGCTGGGCACTGCTCCTCGGCAGGAGCGGGCACCCCACGACACACGGCTCTGCACAGCTGCCCATGCTGAGCGCTCGGGCGAGCACAGACCAGGTGCTGGCAATATCAGAGGACCCTCCTGAAAGCAGAACAACCCCTCTCTCCTCAGGTGGGTGGCTGCCCTCCCTTAAATGCAGCAGAGACAACCAGCTGCAGCCCCCATTGACTGAGCAGCTGCTGCTGCTCTGGCTCTTCCCAGCTCCTGCAGGCTCTGATTTCTTGGTAGGTGCTGGTTATTTATTTATTTATTTGTGGCTGTTTGCAGGGGTTCCCTCGTGCATCTGTTGCTGCAGGCTGCTGCCCTGGGTTAAAAACACCCAGCGGGGAGGGCTGGGTGCCTTGGGGTGGGGGGTACCTCCTTGCTGTGATTCCCCTTGGAGATCGTGGGCACAAGGGAGCAGGTATGAGGCTTGGGGACCCTGCTGGGGACAAAATTCACCCTGGGGGTGTCACAGCACGTGCATTTCCAGCCTACTCTGTAACCTCACTGAAAAATGTGCTGTTGTGACACAACAAGGCTCTGCCCCTGCCATGGGCTTTGTGTGGTGGGTGCCTGGGGCACCCGTGCGCAGCCGCAACCAGCTCTGCTGGGCTGCGCGCAGGGGCCTGTGGAGGGCAGGGTGACGCTGCCTTTCCCCAGCAAAAGTGGGAAAAAAAGACTTAATTTCCAGTCTGGAAATTAAGGGTGTCTCTGGGAGCAGCAGTTTGATGCCTGGACATTCCTGCCTCACACCAAATGCAAGAGGAAAGTCCTGGTTGCCCTCAGATGCCCCCAGGACCACCCCGTGTCCCGATGTGTTTTGTTCCAGGGATTCATGGAAGTTTGTTTGATTTCTAGCAGTTTGTTGGTTTGTTTTTGTCCACACCCTGTTCAGGCAGGGCTCATTGTATCAGGGCTCCCAACAGCATCTCAGCAGGGATCAGAGCGGCCGGGGACACCCGTGGGTCTGGGCACGGTGCCCATTTGCCCACCCCACTGCAATGGGGAGCTTTTGGTGATGGGAGGGAGCTGGTTCTTGCAAGACAACGTGGTCAGATGCCTGTCATCAAAACATGCCCAACAAAGCCACTTTGGAGTCTGTGTGGCCAGGGGGTTTCATGCTGTCTGCGTTCCCTGTAAAACAGAAAAGCCTCCCGAAAGAGCCTGGAAGATTTTGCTCTTCCTTGAGACAGCAGCACTGGGGGGCAGAGTTGTTGTGTTGGCTGGATCTCCTGCTGCTCCTGTAAAGGAAACAGGTACCCTGATCCAGCCAGAGCTGGAACAGGGGGGCCTCTCTTATCTCCCCATCTGGACCATGATGGGCTGCCCTTGGCTATCCGTGTGATCAGGTCTTCCCTTTGCTTCCTTGCCCTATCTGGGCACGATCCCTGTTGGCAACTGGGGGCTGTATCACCCCCGGACCTGAACTCACATGCCTAGGGATGATGGAGAGGCCACCCAGGCCTGGGGACAAACCCCGCTGTGAGAGTCACCCCTTTGGGCAGGGGCCGAGGGGGCTGAGGGTGGTGGTGTGAACAGCCCCTGCCGTGAGCACCTGTTTGCTCAGGGGATGAGCTGCAGCCTCAGGGCTGCCGGGTCCCCAGCGATGCCAAGGTCACCTCGGGCAGACTGAGAAACCCTTGGCCGAACGTTCTCCCTGTGTCCCTGTCACTCAGCACCTCGCTTGGGCCAGAGAAGGGCAATGCCAGGCTGGGCAGGCTGCGTGGTGTGGGACGAGGCTCTGGGTAATTACGGACAAGAAAGCAGGACTTTCAAGTGGGATGGGGCTCTGTCACCATGCAGATGGTGAAGCCATGGGGCTCTCCTTCCTTGCATGGCCTTTTAATGGGGGCATCAGGTCTGTGCTGTTCAAATGACACCTTAAATGCTCCTGGTGGCAAATACCTCCTCAGGCACCAGCACAAGGGTCCTGTGCAACAGCCATCTTTTGGGGAGAGCTGAGACTGGATCTAGTGATAATTCGAGTGTGGAAGCGGCTTGGATCTCTCTGCAGTTACAAGTGCCTGACTCGGTTTGTAGATGACCTCTAATTCTCTTGCAGAGCGCACTGCCCTCAGCAAAATCGCAAACAGATCCTTTTCCTGCTTTTCAAGGCAGGTGAAAAGCAGAATCACTTCAGGGTACGGAAGTAGGCTATAACCTCACCACTCCAACTGCTTCCAGTCTCCTGTATTTGCTGCCTCATTTTAAAATTCGGGCCAGGAGGATCCCCTGACGAAGCCCCTGCAAGCCAGAGGAAAGCCCAGGCTTTGGGCAGCAGCAGCCTGGGACATTGCGGGAGGGAAAGCTGAATTTCATCCCCATGAGGGTGCCGCGTGTCCGTGCAGCCCTTTGCCAGGAGGGCCCTGCCTTCTCCTCCACCCTGCCCAGGGCTGCCCCTGCTCCGTACGGGGCACGAACCGCAGGACACCCCGGAGCAGCCGGGAGCGGGACTCGAACCCTCGGCCATCCCGCGCCGCCTCCTTTTGCGCATGCGCCGCGCGCACCGCGCTGGCGCCCCCAGGCGGCGCCTCAGCGCGCAGGGCCGGCCCGCGGGCGGGAAACCGCGGGCGGCACCGAGCCCGGCCCGCTCCCCGCGCCCGGCCCGCTGCGGTCCGGTCCCGTCCCGTCCCCCCGCACAACCGGGCCCGGCCTCCCTTAGACCCGGGCCCGGGCTTGGGCCGCACCAAGCGGCAATGCCAAGTGGGAGATGAGACAGTGGGGGACCAGTCCCATGCCGAACTCTGCTCCCCTGGGAACAGCACCAGCCACATATTGGTTCCGGGCACTGGCAAGACCCCGCTCCCCACCCCGGTACCGGTGCTGCCAGTGCAGGCAGGGCCGGGATCCCGTTCCAGGCTGGTTCCCCCAGCACAGGCTGGTTCCCCCCCGGCCCTGCTGCTGTGGACCCTTCCCACCCACCACTTTGCTCAAATACAAGGGGCGGCCGCTGTTTTATTCCAAAGCCTTTAAAACAAAATCATCTTTATTCTTTCTGGACGTGACACTGGGGTTTGCCATGAGCACGTCTGTGCTCCGTCTGGCCGTGTGTAAGAGCACAGCTGCACAGGGACAAACAAAAGCAGAATATTTTATAACCTCGCTGTGTCTCACCTCGAGAAGCCCCGTTATCCACCCAAAAGCGAGACATCATGGTCCCTTGCACAGCATATATTGCTGAGGCTCTGTGAAAGAATCTAAAAACAAAATTTACTTGCAGACCTTTTTTCACATGAAATTTTTTCCCGTTTTGCTGGGAAGGAGTATTACTAGTTTTGGCTCAAAGTGCGTCCACTCCCAGGCCTCTGAGCTCTGTTTGCATCCCTCCCTTCTCCCAGTTACTAACCCAGCGCGTTACAAAGCGTCAAGAATGTTGTCGATCTTGGTGACCAGCTCCTGGCGCTTGTTGGAATGCGTCTTCTCGTTCTCGATGTACGTGTCCTTCTTGAGCTTGCCTGCCACCAGCCGCTCCGCCTCAACGGAGGACTTCAGAACGAGCTCCTTGACTTGGCCGTCGAGCTTCTGGATCTCACTCACCTGAGAGGAGGGAGAAACAAAGGGACTGTGAGGAGTCAAAAAACATCCCTACGGTGAAGCTGGGCCAAAAAGCACCATCAGTGGCAAGAGGAACATCTCCTGTCTGCCCATGGGCTCCTGAGCTGCCACCTCTCTGCCATCGTGTCGTGAGGAACCACTTGCAAGTGGGTAACTAAGCAGGGGTCTGAGACACCAGGAGCTACATGAGCAGGAGAGAGGTGCAATGGCTGTTGATCAGTGTTACCAGCGGGTTTTGAAAGGCTTTCAGCTAAATCACAACTACCAGGGCTGGATGCTGTGTCCTTCTTGCAGTGAAGGTAATGGTGTGTGAGAACAAGGGCTGCTGTCCACAGTGACAGATCTACTCCTCTAGCTAGCAACAGAGTGAGCAAGGAGGCTGTGCCTTGAATGGACCTTGGAGGTTGGAATGTCCCCACTTGCAGTTAGCTGTTCCAGGTAGGTCTTAAAATAGATAGTGTAAAGTGAAGAGCAGAGTGAGCACCCTCATGCCACAGCCTTCCACACAGCACAGCAAAATCCCCTGGGAAGCAGCATGTTACTGGAGCTGCCAGCATCAAATTCACGTGTGCAAGAAACTATGGGATGAGGGAGAAGACTGGTGTGGCAAGTATGGTTAGTAGAGTCAGAACAGATATTGTGTTGATGGTTTCTATTTTTACCTAAATGCCACTGCCATGAGCTCAATGACAAGCTTTAGGACCATTACAGATGTGTACCCACACAGCTGCTTAACTGATGTTTTAGTGAATAGCTGCTTGTGCTGTTTCTAACAACACCTAGAAGGCTGCATAGCCAAGATTACAGCAAATGGGGGAGAAAAACAAACAAACAAAACAAATAAGGGGGGAAAAAACAACAGAACAAATGGAACTTTACACCTTCTGGGGAAAAAATGTAATCTGGAGCCTAAATTTTTTTTTTTTTTTTTTTAGGATATGGACTGATGAAACTAAACTACAAATGAAAACCAACTCAGAATACTTAATAGAGCGAAGAAAAGCAGAGCTTTAAAAAAATACATTTCTTACCTTATCACATAAATCAGAGCCTTCTGTCTTCAGTTTAGACTGCAGAGAGGCTATTTCACTTGTCAGGGCCTTGTGCTCTGTCTCCAAAGCCTTTTTGCCGCTGTTCAGGGTGGAGATGTCCCGTGACTGCTTGTACTTATTCACCGCTTCATCAAAGTGACGATAGAGCCCGAGCCTCTTGTTCACCAGAGTAAGAACTTGCTCTGTGATACAGGCAACCTTCATCCTAGCTTCAGCAGCTGGATCCTGCAAGAGGAGAGAATGGAAGATGAGCACAATCATCTCCTTCAAGCTATATTTACAGTCTGTCACAGGGCTATTATGGAAATTACTCCCCTTGCTGTCAGTTGAATTAATTGCGATCAACAAATGCTATCTCTTGTTCAAAGACCGACTAGGGCAAGTGCCTTTCAGCACTTAAGCTAACCTAGCAAACAGCTAGAGGCTCTGCTTCTCAGGGATGGGCTTTATCTAGAAGACAAAACTCAGAATAGCCTTAAAACATCAACTGAAACCCTGCAGAGGAACATCCGTGCTCAGGCATGGTAGAAAAAAGGGCTCCCTTCAAGCATCCAGATGGATACCTGCTCACCATCAATATTCAGAGGGAAAACTACTGGTTAAAAAATTCTCCAGCTATTGGATGAGCAAACTATTAATGCTCCCAAAGGGCTTTTCATCATACAGCACCTTAGTGATGGAGAAATCCAGCCGCACGTAGACAATCACAGTGAAGAACAAGATATAAAAGGCTCCAACCACCAGCAAAGGCTCCTGCAGCATCAGGATTTTGTTGAAGGTGTAATGAACCTAGAAGAGAAGATTGAGATATTGAGAAATGACCCATGTCATTATGGCAGGGAACCTCTCCCAGTAGAACTGGCCATGAAGCATGAGAGGTGCTGATGGAAACAGGAGGCCCAGTTTGTCAGGCAAACCAGGCAAAGAGAGGCTCACCACGATGTCCTGAATGTGCTGCTCCACCAGGTTGCTCTTGTGGGCCACAATAACGGGGCGTCCAAAAGTGTCCAGGTATGTGTAGTGGAGCTCATCAGAAGCACGATTGATCTCGTAGGGGCTGTCCACATGGATATTCCTATGGATAAAGCCAGGCAAACTGACATGACTCTCATGCTATTTGAGATGAAGCAATTCAAAACTTGGCTGGTCAACTGTGGCCTCTAGCATGGAGCCAATTAGGCAGTTTAAACATCCCTTTAAAAGGAAACAAGGTAGTGCTCTGAGGTTTCCTCTACATTCACAGCCAGTGGTTTTGTTTCACTGTCCTCAGGGCATTAGAGTCCACAAAAGGGCTGGCACTAACATCCTCTACTTGGCAGTAATGAGCCAGCAGTAATGACACTTACTTGGCACCTTCTGGCAAGATGATTTTGACAGTCAGAGAGTCTGTAACTTGCTCATCAAAAACGTGGTCTACAAATCTCATCTTCAGGGCATACTGATCACCTAAGAGCACAACCAGGGAGAGGTTACACTTCACGGAAGAATGTGGGGCAACACTGAGATACTGTTCTTAACAGAAGCAAGAGCAGAACGAAGGATGGATGTATCCTACAGCACAGCGCACAAGCTGACCCAGGTATGTTTTAACCAGAAGTCTACAAAATCCTGAAGTAAACACAGAACAGAGGGATGGGTTTGCATATTCTAAAAACAATACCTAACCACTGTTGTTGCTAAGGTGTGAATCAAATGGTTGAGTTCATTACTGTACTACAACCACTCTACAACACAGAAAAGAGAGTTTCTTATTCTCTTCTGCTGTGCTACCCACCAAGGTTGTAGAGATACTCATAGCTTGGCAGGTTGTAGCCGATGATGTAGTGAGTCTTCCATCCCCCAAAGAGCGGGAAGCGGGGCCGGATCTCCATCTCCACGGAGTCATCCAGGACGAGGAGGTGGCTGGTGGAGATGTTTCCGATTTCATCGCGGTAATACACGTCCTGAGCAGCGGCGGGGAGAATAGTCTGCAGGGGGAGAAGCAACACGCAGTGCATCAGCTCTCCAGCTCCTTTCCAGGAGAGCTGGCAGAACCAGTAACAGCTGCTAAGCATCAGGAACGTCATTCCCATGGGACAGACCACAAAATGGCCAGGCAGTTACGCTGTCTGTAGCTGTGTAAACCAGAACTGTGCTGTTACAACCAATCAACAACAAAAGCGAGGCCAGCGCTCAGATTACTTCGCCTCTGCGTGAATGGGGGAATCCAGCACTTTCTCCAGCCCAGCTGCAAGGACCCCACACAGCAGGGATCTTGTCATACCCGTCAGGACGGCAATTCCTTTTTCCTTCCAGCCCACTGCTCCTAACTACTTGAACTTGCTGTTTTGCACTCAGCAAAACAAGGTTTCTATTTGGCTGTGCCGCTTCAGAGAGCTACAACAAGCGGTCCTGGAGGCTTCAAGGAGAGAGGAAGGTTTCAGCTGAGATTAACACACAAAATACTTATCCCTTCTGGCTAGCAGAGATACAGCTTTACCACTCCAAGTGCTTCTTGATAAGGAATGAAGAGGTGAGTTTCTAATTAATATTCAACACAATAAGATTATAACAGGGAGGGCAACTGGGAAAATAAGGCAGTGAGGACAAGAAGGGGTCCTTGTACAGGGAGGCAGAGCTGTCAGCACAAGGGAATGAGAGTTTTGGAGACTCCCCTAGACTGGAGTAGTGGGAGTGTGGAGAGACACTACCTGACCTGGTCAGTGTAGTGTGTTTGGTCTGCAGATGTAACCTCCTAGCACCTGTACTTCCTCCTGTACCTCCATTAGCTATACCCATCCCATATGGGCCTTCTCTGCAAATATTTTAGATCTTTAATTTTCCTGTATGCCTCGGGTACAGCCACCAAAGGGAAAAGGGAAGGGTAAGCAGATTTTCATCTGAGGATACAAGAGAGGGAAGCTACAGATACAAAACGTCAACCTTAAAGGACTTGACCGAAGAGATCCCGCTGTCTGGCTGTCTCTGGTAGTCGTATCTGGAGAAGGGCCCTTTCAGCACGGCTCCCGTGTGCTTTAAATCAACCGTCTCTTCAACCGCAATGTTTCCCCAGTGAGACACCTCGATGACTCGGGTCATACTGGTGATGGTCAGGAATGGGCTGTTATTTTCATAGTGCACCTTCAGGGTGTCCTAACAAGGAGAGAGGATAATTGATTAGCCACAAACTTCTTCCCAATTAGTTATTTCCATGTCCCACAGAGAACCTTCCGCGATAGATTCTCTAGAAGGGTGAAGTTGTCTGCAGAGACGGCTTTGCTGCAGAGTGTTGGTTGATAAGAAAGAATTACGCAGCCCAGGTCACGTAGAGATCATCAGTGGGTCATCGCCCCTGGGGATACAGCAGCAGAATCCCCCCTGCAAATACAGCCCTGCCCAAACCATGCATGGTCTGCCTCCACTTCCCAATTTCTGGTCTCTTGACATGCAGGTCCCATGTTTACAAGATGTTTGTGGCAAAGCAACAAGCAGCAGCCTCTTTGCAAGGATATTTACCTGGCTATAGGGAGGGATATCCTTGAAAGGGCCATATTCAATCATGTCTTCCGTGCGAGAAGGGTTGCCCAGCTTGGTGTAGCTCTCCACGTTCCTGGAGGCCAGTTTGAGCCGGGTTGTTTGGGTCTTGGTTAAGTATGGTGAGTAGAAGTAGTGATTTCCTTCAAAGACCACAAACTGCTTCTCGCTCTGGGTTATGTGGGTGGGATACGGCTGCAGGACGTGCGTGAAAACCATTTCCACAGACACACGGACCTTGGCTCCTGGTGCCAAAGGGGATGGCAGCTTCACAGAGAAGAATTTTCCACTGGAAGGGAGAAAAGCAGGTAAGCCATAAATGCCACATCTCCCTCGAGACAGCAGTCAAATGCACCCTCTGTGACAATCCCTGTGACAATCCCTGTGGATGGGAGCCCTTCTGGGACTCTGTATCACTTATGGGTGTGGGATGGGACACATGTCTTGTCCTACAGGATGTGCTTGATCTAGACTGGGATAAGCAGGACAGGGGCAACAATAGGTGAAAAGTGTTCAGGGACAATTATGATCTTTGGTTCACAATGCCACCTGGTTCCATTCTGGAAGAGAAATGGTGACACATGCCCCTCTCCAGTTCTGCTTCGATAAGACATGTTTCAACGTGGTCTTTCCATTGCTTTCTAGGCAAAAATAATGATCTGGATGGGAGAAGTATGTGCAAATGTCCAGAAGGCAAATCACAGACACCTTAAGCACTCCCTGCTCCCAGGGAGTTTGTTCCCTCACTGCTCAGCATCACTTGTGCACAAGCAGGATCCAAAACTAAGGTATGGTCAGAAAGTCAGTAGGGTTTTGGACTGCATTACTGAAGACGGTTCCAAAAGCACCTGCCTGTTCCACATTTAGACAAATGCACAACACCCCAGTGCTGCCTGCAAAGCACCAGGTGAAGGACAGCACCCTCTCTCTGCAGCAACCCATGCTGGGCTGCAGCATCCGATGCAGTGACATTGCCCACATCAGACATGAGAGCCCTGCTCTGGGAACGTGTCAGAGGGCATTTATGATCTCTCTGTAAATACCAGGGCAGCCTGTTTGAGGCCCCCCCTCAAAGGGAGCAAGGGGGAATGGCACAACTGTAGCTGTAATGGGCATCTCACCTGAGGCCTTTTAATGAGGAAGAGGACAGTATTTAAGGCCCTTGAGCAAAGGTCTGGGGGAGGGAGTCAGCCCTTTCCTTAATGGAGATTCAGTGCAGCTGAATCCTTTGGAGGCAGCATTTAAGAGGCTCTGTCTCTAGCCAGACTCTCACTGTGCTGCGGCCCTGGAAGGATGTGAGAAGCAGATATGTGCTGCTCAGGCCTTTCCAGTGTTTGGCTCAGTGCAAAAACCTAGAGTCATGTGGATGATGCCGTATGGAATGAGCATCTAAGGAAATGCTGTGACTTCAGCCTGACCTCCTGGGCTGCAGGAATTGGCCTAAATTATCCATGTGAATGGTGCTCCTTAATCCTGCAGCAACCCAGGGCAGTTTGAGTACAGTTTGGCCCTTTCCAGACCAGAGGACTCAGGATGCCTCCAGGTACGCCGGCCCACGGTTATGTTTCTGCTCCATTCTAGGGGAGATGCTGCAGTGTGGATGTGCAAGCTCCGGGTACGGACACTCACCTCTTCCCTTTCACTTTGGTCTCTCTCACTTCCAAGGTGTTCTCCTCCTCTTCCTCACCCTTCACCTGGTCCAAAACAACAGGCTGGTCAGTATGCTGCAGTTTGAAAGCGCTAACATGAACGTGGCAAAACACCCCCTAACATCTTTATATGGGGATGCACCCACAGTAAGTACTACCTAATGGAGACCTGCTTGATTTTAAAGTACAGCTCTTTAATCATTCTTTTTTCATTGATGAAATGGCTCCTCGCATTAACGTGCAAGAGCTGGTGCTAACGGGGCTGCTGACACCCCTCTGCAGACTCCCTAGGCCCGGATCCCAGCCCAGCAGAGCCCCTGCCACCTGTGCGAGTGCAAACCCGGCCGCACTGCCGTGACACCCCGGCGGGACGGGAGCCCCCCCGCGTTCCGGGGCCGCCCCGCGGGTGCCGACGTGTCCCTCGTGGCGGGCCCCGCTCCGCTCCGCCGCGCTCACCTGCACGCCCAGGTAGGCGAGCCGCGGCTCCAGGCCGGGCTCCAGCGCCAGCAGGAAGGCGCTGGCGGCGCTGCCCCCCGCCGCGTTGGCCAGCCCGAGCTCGGCCGAGACCTTGGCCAGGTGCGTGCTGAGGTCCACGGTGCGCCGCACCTCCTCAGCCAGCAGCTCTGCGGCGGCGGCCCGCGCGGCCGCCACGCACACGAGCAGGCGCCACAGCAGCCCCGCCATGGCCGACGCGGCGCTGAGCGGGGAGGGCACAAGATGGCGGCGCCCGCGCCGAGCGGGGAGGGCACAAGATGGCGGCGCCCAACGGGGGAGGTGGCCAGCATGGCGGCGCCCAGCAGCGCCTGAGGCCCCCCTGCCGACTAGGCGGCCGCGCGAGTGCCTGCGTGGAAAGGCGGTGGCTGAGGCCCCGGGGCTGTGTGATGGGTCACGATGCCCCCCAGCCGGGAGCCCCGCGACATAAGTGGCTGCTCGTGTCTGTGCTGCGTGATCTACGGTTAAAGGTGGCTGACCAGTTCAGCCAAAGCTGCATCTGAGCTTGCTGGGCAATGCAAGGCTCCAGCATCCAAGCTGCTGCAGGCTCCAGCCAGCACTAACCCCACGTTCAGCTCCCTTCCTGACTGCAATAACTGAGTTGTTCGGTGTCTGTGCAACATCTCTGAGATTTCAACCCTACCGCATAGTCTAAATTTACCCGTAGGTTACCAGGCTGTTGGCCTTAGGATTCTTGCTTTAGGGATGGATTTAGCTCTGCAGGCCCATATCGCTGCAGATTTCCATGTTGTAGAGATACTTAAGCTTCCAAAGAGCAGATATAAAAAGCTGTTGGGCCACTGCTGCTCTTCACATGTGTTTGGTTCATGTGCTCATGGAAAGTGCCATAAAAGCGGGCCCCTGGTTGGGTTTGCTGGTTACCTCTGTGAGCAGCTCGTGCTGCGCTCAAGCAGGGAGGGAGAGGCTGACTTTAATCGTGAGAAGTAACATGAGGCCCATGCCAGCTGCTGGGATGTAATTGCTGCAGGCTGTGGCCTGTGAGCAGCTCTGGTATCCTCAGCCTCCCTAGAATTGCCCACACTCTGCTTTTTCCCAAATTGCTTGAAATTTTCCCCAAATTCTCCCTTTGCGGGCAGTGCTCCATGTCACCTGGAGAGCAGGTCGCCCAGAGACCATCGCCTATGGGGACACGCTGTGTGCTTGGCAGCGCAGCCGACCGCATGGAGCTGTGCTAGCCCAGCCATCTGCCAGGGCCGAGGGATGGGAGCAGCTCCATGAACGCCTCCAGCCGGATGGTCCATAGGCAGAACTGTACCCGAGGAGAAACAGAGTGTTTTCTGGCTTTTAGAAGGCTGATGCCAAACTGGGAGCTGCATAACCGTTAAGAGCGATTTGTCCTGAAGGAGGGAAGTTGTCTGTCCAAGGAGCAGGGTGGCTGTGGCCATAGGAGCGCACTGAAGTGTGTAGCAGCAGGGAACAAGATTGATCCCGGTGTGAGCCTCATATCACCAGGCAGGTTACACCAGGAACATGTAGAGACTGTGCAGTTTAGCTTTGTGAGGAGCTCGGTTTGGGAGCAGGAGATGCTAAGTATGTCTGTGCATGGATTCAGGCGGTGCAACTCATCCTGGTAGCACCTTATCTTGAAGGTGTAGTTTTAACAGAAATCTGTCTTCAAAATCAAACAGATAGGTGGCTGTCAACAATGACTGGGGGACGGGGGAAGCACGTTTTGGATTTAATTGTTGTTTTACTGTTTAATGCTGTGCATGTAAAATCAAGGAAGCTTTCTGGAGCTGCCAGTGGGAGGCAGAGGCCTCTTCCCATCATCACCCTCAAGGCTTTGAAATCCTGAGCCATGAGAGTGGGTGACTGACACAGCCTGAGTTTACTTGGTCAGGAGGGTCTACTTGGTTTTTTAATTATTATTACTATTTTTTTTAGTAGTCTTCTAGTTTCTTTATTTTTACAACCTCATTTTTCAGCTACTCAGCGCAACTTGAGCTGAGCCTCTGCCAAGCAAAACACACCATGATTCTTACTCTGAGCTCGCCTATGATTGCAATGGGAGTGGTGGGCCTGGGGGGTCTGCTTAGGGCTCCACTGCTGAGCTCTGCTTGTCAGCCTTGGCAGCGTGTCCTGCAGGGCTGAAGGGGCACTGCCAAGCTGAGCACTGCTCCCCTGGCTTTTCCTTGGGTTGCTTTAGGAACCTGCAGTAGCATCGCTTACAGGGTTCACCTTTCTTTAAAATCACTTCTTCCTATGTGTTTTTTTTTTGTTTTTTTGTTTTTTTTTTTGGGGGGGGGGGTGGTTTTTTTTTTTTTTTTTTTTTTTTTTTTTTTTTTTTTTTTTTTTTTTTTTTTTTTTTTTTATAAAAAAAAAAAAAAAAACACCC